>BSBN01001846.1:0-266874 GCA_027924645.1 Cunninghamia lanceolata | reverse complement strand
AGAATAGTATATCATGATGCATGATGGCACATGCTACCATTTCAAGCCCCAGCCCTTTATTTTTAACATAAACCCTCTTAGATAAAAAGAAAAACATTTTTAATAAACTCTCTTAGGTAGAAGTAAAATATTTTAAGTGCCAACACTTTGATTTTCCATATTATGTTTACTTCTATCTCTACAAGTGCACACTATATTTTGACATGAAAGCTAACAAATCATATTTTTTCCCGCATTACAAATATTACATCATTCTTTAATTTTACCCACTTTGATTTTTGTGAAAATTTCCCCCATTTTAAAACCTGGTTAATTTTAATTCCAGTTACACTTTTGCTATATCATGTGAATGGAATGCTACTATGCTATAGAGAAATCTTGCACTGGATGTGCAAACACAATCCTACTATGCTTTAAAAGTTTAAAGTTCAAAGACATCTTGCAGGGAAAGGGTACTAGTTTAAAACATTGTTTAGCCTCAATAAAACCAACATATATTTTTACTTTCCACAACTACAAGACCATAAGAGGGGATTAAGCTAATAAACTCCTGTTGAATTTCCCTTAATAACGTCTAATCAGTAAAAAGAAGTTACCTCTGCCCTTGTTGGTATAGGGTACTCTTGTTGGAAACAAGGAAGATAACTGAGAGGTGGGGGTGAATCAGTTATCTTAAATATCTTAACTTTCTTTTCTCCTTTAACAATTAGTGCAACATCAAAACATATAAGCATACAAAATCAGGAGAGCAGAAATAAAATCAACACACATAACACAAGGATTTTTATGTGGAAAACCCTATTAAGGGAAAAACCACGGGGTGACTAACCCAAGATTGTATTCTCTGTTAAAAGAATAAGAAGTACAAAATGGCACTTGCCAATTAGGGCTCACTGCCTGAGCACACTGATCATAAGAGGCACACTGCCTACAAGAGACTCCACTGTTTACAAAGTTTATAGAAGGTAAACCATGTGGTTGAACTAATGAGAGGCATCCACATATGTTGAGGTTCAGTTTCAGTTAGGCTCAATATACTGATCTAATGCACTTCATTCTTCCTTTGCTTTAGTGCTGTTGTTCTATCACATATCGGACTTGTATTCCTGCTTCCACACTTATCTTTGCCTTTCCTCACACACTATATCCTTTTACACACCCCTTCATATTGGAATCCATCAGGTATATATATCCATACCAAGGATTTCAACATCTTTCTAGTCTGCAATCAGAATACTCAAGATATTTACAAAATACTAATCTGTCAGCTGATTCCATGCTTAATATGTGATGCATATCAAAAACATAGACATAGAAGTCATCAATCATGTCGGCCAACCATGTATGATCCCTCAAATAGCTTGATCAACATCAATTACTCATCCAGATTGAAGTCTGATACTCTGCCGGTCAGTCCCTTCCTTAGTCTGCTCTGCTTGTCTGGAACCCAACACTCAAATGCTCATATCTTTTCCATGATTCATCACCGGAGGCTCAATCTCTAGAATATAGTGGTCATGATACTCCTCTTGACTTGTCCAAGTCTGTAACTTGCTGAGTTATACCATATGGGACATCCGGACTTGATTGTCAGACCTTGCTACATGCTCTATTCTTGCTCACTGGACCTAAACAATCTTTAATCTGTCATCCAGTATAGACATTATGAGTTGCAGATGTGTGGGATAGACTTTGTTGCCATCAATGACAACAATCATGAAGCCACACAGTGTCTCTTGCCAACAACTCTATCATTGACTCAAGTAGCTAAGATGCAACAATAACTAGCTTGTTCAATTGTCGATATAGCTGGACTATATGTTGTTGGACAGATGGAACCTGTTCCAAAGGAATCTGTGCACCAAGATCTCCTCTTGCTACCATAGCACCATCGAGGATTTAATTATATCTCCTAGATTCTTTAGAGAATCAACACTTTCAATTTTAGCGATGACACCAATATCATTGCAGAGAATGGGGATCCAAAGCAACACTCATGTCAAACTACAAATTTGCTTGTGTGTGTATTAAATATGAGAGATACACATATTAAACTATAATAAAATACTATAGAGTATCTGTCAATGAAAATAGAACAAAAACCATACTAATAGACAAGTATTTTAGTTTTCTTGAGGATTAGTGAGATACATTTAGAAATGTAGTCTTTACCTATCACAAGATCGAGCAACAATATAACTTTTCAAATGTCTGATTACATCTGTTGACTTTACAAAAGATATTTCAATGAAATCAACGCCCTCAGAAATCCCAAAATCTATATCAAGCGAATCCTGCAAGACAAAAATGAACATTAGGGTCTATAAGAACTTAATCTCAACACAAACACTAGAGACATATAACTAAATACAAACCACCTTTGAAGAATTTGTCAGAAGCATAGCATTCCTTTCCATGAAAACCCTAAATGACTTCCATGGAGGATGCCTGATAACCATTCATTAGTATTGATGAATGCCTAAAATCCTTGGACCTTTAAAACTAATAACTTCCTTCAAGATCCCAATATCCACACCTCCTTCTCAGCTAGCAACGTGGTCCAAGAATCTCTCTTGAACTTCTACAACGTGGTGACAAAAAATCTTTAAACTCCTTCAATATCAACATTGGAGCTCCTTTCATGCCAAAACTAGGAAACCCTAGCCCTTTGTGATGCGCGGGTTTGGAAAACCTCCTTTTGGCGCCCATATTTTGTTTTAATTACCCACTTTAAGTCTAATTTTTATTTGTGTAACTAATTATTTAGTCATTTATAGTTGTGATTTTACTTGACAATCAAATTAGTCATTTATAACTGTGTTGCAAAAAAATGATTAGAATATAGTCATTTTTAGTCGTCGTGACTAAAATTTTTAGTCACTTAGTCATTTATTTGCCAAAATTCTACTAGTGTTCATATATATGTGAGCCAATCCTCATCATGATTTTTCCCTTCTTGGGTTTTCCATGTAAATCTGGTGTTCTTATGTGTTTGGATGTGTTTGCATTACTATTTCATATGTTGACATTCTTCTAACGCACATTGAGAGTTTGAAAGTTAATAAATGTTGGAGTAGTATTAAGGGTTTAATGTTTTAATATACAACTAATTCACCCCCCTCTTAGTTGTCCTATGCATCTAACATACTTATCTATGAATGAGTACTGGGAGAAATTCACTCGTCTCCTTAAATATGTTCCCCAATATCAGTAGGATGAGAGATTTCACATCTGGAAGTTCATCATGGGCTTGAATGCCCAAATTGGAGGTGGAGTTGATGTGCATGGTCCCACTATAATGGACCAAGTTTATGAGAAAGCTATTAAACAAGAACAAAAGTTGAAATCCATGTCTACCTATCAGGAAAAGGAACCATAAAAAGTTAAGTTGGTCCCAATCCTCCCAATCTTTTAAGAAAAAGGGCAATAAGAGGATTTTCAATAAGAAAGGTGACAAAGGATTTAAGGACAATCAGCATGAATCCAAGAGTAAAAATAAAAACAATAATAACTCCAAGAGTAAAAATAAAAACAATAATAACTCCAAGAAAAATGGAGACAATTCAAGAAATCCTTGTGAGAGGCGAGGACCATGGGAGGGTGTTATTCATGTGGCGATGACCATTCTACCAATTAGTGTCCTAATCAGACACAAGGGACTCAACCATGAGGAAATCCTTTACCCTCACAATAGGTCACTTTTCAATCGCAGATACATGCAACCTTGGACAACTGACAAGTGAAATATCAAATTTACTCCAGTTGAAACCACAAGTATTTTATTTGGTGTCCCAATTTTAGTTTTGATAGATACTAGTGCTACAAAATATTTTATTTATCCAAAAGTTTTAAACAAGATTTCTAGAAAAAGATGGCTACATGGAAATTACCTGGTCAGTTGAATATGCTAATTAGACCAGAGCTTAGGTAGAGCAATATTTCTTTGAGGCTAAGGTTGAACTTCCAAGTTTTCCACTGAAGTGGAACCTTTATGTAGCCCCATTAGGCTCATATGATGTTATCCTTGGAATAAATTGGTTATGGAAACATAGGGCTAAGGTGGATTGTTTTGCTAAAACAATAGAATGCCTAGAGGAGCTTGGGAATAAAGTTTTTCTGCAAGGCACTGCTAGAGAGATTAAATTGAGGAAATATCTATCCTACAGATGAAAAGAGCCCAAAGAATTTAAAGATGCCAACTTTTTTCTGTTAAAATGGAGAAAATAAATAGTCACAAGGGAATCTATATTCAAAGTTGATTTGATGTTCTATGAATCTCAGAAACTCCAAGGAGTTGAAGGAAGAGAATCCATAGATTAGGAGAGATCATATATGGATAGATACCCCTTTCTTCAAGATTTTGCAGATGTATTTCCCAAATGAACTACCATGATTACCTCCTAAGAGGTCTTTTGATTTTTCAATAGATATAATTCCAGGATCAGAACCTATATTTAAATCTCCTTATAGAATGACCACAACAGAATTAATGGAGCTAAAGGCTCAGTTACATGAACTACTTGAAAAAGGATTGATAGGAACCAATGTTTCACCATGGGGAGCACTAGTAATTTTTGTTAAAAAAAGGATGGTATTTTACGATTCTGCATAGATTATTGTATGCTAAATACGGCAAGGGTGCTGCCACAATAATGGGTTACACTTTCTGGGACATCTTGATTTTTGTTGAAATCACATATTTTTAGAAAATATAATGATTTAAGCCTTGAAAGGTTCCATTTAAAGGATTTTAATTGAAGAGGGTTTGATCAAACCCCCTTAAATTCAAACCCCTTTGGATAGAACCCCGCTAGTTTTAAACTATACCTATAATGGAGTCTCTTCTACACCTATCAAAAATGTTCATAAAAAACCACTTTTGATTTACCTTTTAGGGGATCAAATGAAATTCATTTAAAATTTATGTTTTGTAAGTATGTAGTCCCTTATTATAAGCTTCCCAAAAAATGTAATTTTAAATATATTTAATTTAATTATTATATTTATTTTTTATTTTCTTGTGAATGTAGGTTTTTCATTGCGCATCAAGTTCTTTGTTCTACACACATGGAAAATTAGTAAATTAGTGAAAACAAATTCTAAAAAATATCTATGCCCTAGGTATTGATGTCCCCTGTTTCAACAAAAAAAAATTGAATTTCAATACATACATAAAAAGTTATGTTTTACGGAATATGCCTATGTCTAAATTATAATTGGTTTGACTTCAAAACTTAATTAAAAAAAATATTCAACAAAACATTATGAAACCAAATGCATGCCCTATATATCGGTCTTACCAATCTAAAATTCAAAAGAATTAGAATTTTATTCTTTGTAGAAAAAAAAGTTATGTGCTATAGAATACACATCATTTTAAAAAATGTTGTTTACTATTAAAACTAGTTATCAAAGGAGACGTAAAATTTTTTTACAATTTAAGTCCAATTTTTTTTAAAAAATATATATTTAGAATCTACAAACAAAATATCACAAATCACTAGTTTGTATCATCTTCAAATTCCCAACGGTTTAGCGGCTATAGGTGTCAGAAAGTGAAGATTTAGTTCAAAATGTTGATTTCAATGTCAAGTTTGGCCAAAAAGTGTAAACCCATTATTGTGGGATGACCCGCAGCGATAAAGAACAAGTATCCATTGCCTTGCATTAATGATCTCTTTGATCAAATATGAGGGGCAATTATGTTTTCAAGGATCGATCTTCGATCAGGATACCATTAATTGAGGCTAAAGGATGAGGATATTCATAAGACAACCTTTAGAACAAGGTATGGGCACTATGAGTTCACTATCCTACCCTTTTGGTTAATGAATGCACATGCAAAATTTATGAACTTAATGCATAGTGTGGACCTAGCAAAGATTAGAGCCATTTTGAAATGACTAGCACCGAGAAATGTGCATGAGGTTCATAGTTTGATGGGCCTAGCAGGATATTACAAAAAATTTGTGGCCTAATTTGTCAAAGATTACCTATCCTATTACTTCATTACAAAGAAAAAGAAAAGATTTGATCGTTTAGAGAAATGCTAGGAGGCATTTGACCAACTAAAAGAAAAGTTGACTACGATGCCTATTTTAAAGGTACCTGACCTGATAGGTCAATTTGTAGTCATCACCAATGCCTTAGGAGAAGGATTAGGTAGTATACTTGTCCAGAATGGGTAAGTTATTGCATATGAATCCAAAAAATTAAAAACTTAAGAACATAATTATGCTTTCCACGATCTTGAGTTGGCAACAGTCATTCATGCATTACAAATGTGGAGACATTATTTACTTGGGAAACCTTTTGAATTAAAAATAGACCATTAAGGGATCAAATATTTGTTTACTCAACCCCCTCTGAATGCTCGCTAGAGAAGATGGTTAGAATTAATATCTAAATATGATTTTGAGATTGAATACATTTAGGGCAAGGAAAACTAAGTGGCGGATGCCTTGAGTAGGAGAAGACATATCTCCTCGATGATCTCCATACATTTTGATTTTAAGAATCAGGTATTAAAAAGGTCCAAAGGAGGTGAATATTATGAGCATGTAAAACAAGCTCTTGTGGACAATCCTCATGATTCTAGGTATGATGGATTTTATTTTGAACGAGATGGACTTTTAAGGTTTAAAGGAAGAATATACATTTTGAACTCTGAGGAGTTAAGGAATATCATGTGGAAGGAGGTTCATTTTGTACCTTATTCAGGACATCCTAGAGTGACAAAATTACTAGCTGATGTAAAAACCATTATATTTCTGGAAAAAAATGAAGAGGGATGCTGCAAGATTTGTAGCTAGATGTCTAGAATGCCAGAGGGTGAAGGCATTACACCATCACTTGGCAGGACTTCTATACTCTCATGAGATTCTGGAATGGAAATGGTAGATCATTAGCATGGATTTTATACAAGGACTTCCTATGTCTAGGAATAGACATAATGCAATTCTGGTTATGGTGGATAGACTCACAAAGGTAGCACATTTCATACCTGGGAATTTGATAGATGGGGCACCAGTCATAGCCCATAAATTTGTGCAAGAAGTATTCAGATTGCATGATATTCCTAAGAAGATTATCTCAGATAAGGATGCCCGTACAACATCAAGATTTTGGAAAACCTTGTTTTCCTCACTTGGAACTTAGTTAAACATAAGCCCTGCTTATCATCCCAAAACGGATGGCCAAACTGAAAGAGTAAACCAAGTGCTAGAAGACTTATTGAGAATGTATTGCATGGACCAACAATACAAGTGGGAAGATTACCTTCCTCTTGTGGAATTTGCTTACAATAGTTCCTATTATGCCGCTATTAAGATGGCTCCATTTGAAGCATTATATGGAAGAAAGTGACAAATTCCTATAAGCTGGGATAAGCTAGAAGATAGGATTAGCCTTGGTCCAGAAATCCTATCAGAAATGGAAGAGCAAGTCCATTTGATTAAGAAAAGGCTAGCAGAAGAGAATGATAGGAAAAAAAAGTTATGCGGATGCTAAATAGATCGCAAGGCATTTCTTAGTGGGAGAAAAAGTCCTAAGAGTTAAACCACAAAAGAGTTTTATGAAGTTTGGAAAGAATTCCAAACTAGCTCCTAGGTATGTGGGTCCCTTCAAAGTTCTCGAGGAGGTCAACCCAATTGCATATAGGATTACTCTATCACCAACTCTTCCCATGTTGCATAATGTTTTCCATGTTTCTTATTTGAAAAAATATGTTGCAAGAGATAATCATGTTCCTATTCTTGATTGGAATGCCATACAGGTGAAGGACCCAGGGGTGGTAATGATTGAGCCATCAAGGTGCTCGAAATACATAAGCTAGACTTGCGTAATAAAGAGATCACTCAATGCAAGGTCCAGTGGGGACTAGTATGCAGAAGAGAATGCCACCCGGGAAAACTATGATGATATTTATCAAAGATTCCCTCATCTCTTTTAAGATTTTATTTATGATGAACAAAATTCTTTTCATGTTATAAAATTGGATACATTAAATCATTGGGGACGATGATTCATATGGGGGGAGATATGTTACATCCCCAATTTTTATTATGTTTAACTTTTACTTTTCATGTGATTAAATGGGTAAGTGATCATAGGATAATGATTTGACATTTGGGGAAAATGTTAGGATAAATCGTTGATTATATGGATTATGATTAATGCTTAGATTTAGACATGAGATTACATGTTGTTAAGATTATTTTAACATGATGTTTAATGATTTATTGATGATACACTGATCATTACTTGTATGATTGTGAGTGTAACCAGGAAAAGAGATTTCTAATTCCAAGAAAGGAAGGAGAGTATAACCTGGGAGAAGGAAATAGATGTTGAGGAAAAAGTTAGGTTGCCATCTGAGTTCCAAAGTTGTTCATTACGTGAACCTTCATGAGATAGAGTATGTATTAGTTATCTACCCTTGTTTAGTCAATTTCAATTCAACTATTATCATTTTTCTAAGTAAGGGTTTTCAATGTCAAACCCTATTTGATTTGGTCTTGAGATATAAGTTTTTAGAGGTTATAATTTAACCATTCTTCTTGTCAGGAAGTTTTTGACCATGTCCCTTTGCTTTGCTTGATGATTGGCACTAACGTTAGCAAGAGGCTACGAAGGGGGAGAAGATCTCAACCCCATTTCTGCAACTTGCAAATGGTTATTATCATCTTTTTAAAAATGGTAATGGTACCATTAAAGTTGATATCTTGTATTTATTTAATTGGATATTTTAATAACATATATATTATGTCTCCCTTTTATATTTTAAACACTTACCAACTTGAGATGAGATTAAGATGGTTTTGATAACCATGACTGTGAGGTGGTGCCATAAAGTGGTGCACGCTCCATACATTTACACATAAAGTGCGAAGAGTGGGATTAATCCTTAGCCAGTGGGTGGATGCATGCTTTTTTTTAGGGATCTTTCCTTGGTAATGCTATCTTTTTGGTGGTAAGGGCTCTTGAATGCCAAGGTAAGTTGGTTGCTATCAATTTTTCATTGTGGATAGTTAGGGAAAGGGTAGACTATGCTGAGAGAGAAAATGAAGATAGAGGGAGCTTGATCTAAGAGCTTACAGACCAGAGGAGGATTGTGTTGAAACCTTAGTAGGGTAATTTCTTAACCACGACTGAAGCCATGATGATGGATACATAGTATCCTTATTTATTATATATATACTTATGTTTATGAATGGCTGGGTAAGCTGATACCACTTCTTTTGTTTCATAACAGTTGCTTGATAACTTGGCCTTTGTATACTGCAATGTATACTGAAAGACTCGATAGGTCGCGGGCCTTAGTATAAAATTTCTTGTTTTGAATATGCTTAAATGCTAGATTCTTGATAGTCGGTCTTGACTGTATGCTTAAATGCTAGATTCTTGACATTTGTTCTCGACTTCATGCTTAAATACTAAACTCTTAATAGTCAATCTTGACTGTATGCTTTGAATTGTTATGCTAACTTATGTACAAATCGTTTCTTTAAAGCACTCGACTACATTGTGAACATTATCGGCTTCTCTTGGCTGTGGAAGCCTATTCTTTATTAAAGGAAGCTAGTCATTTAAACAATCTTTCTTCTAGATTAGAATAGGGTACCATATTGGTGCAAGCCTGAAGTATTTATTATCTTGAGAGGCACATAATAATACTAGAAAATAAAACATTTCTTTTAACAGTTAGGCAGAGCTGGGGTTAAACACCCAAGCCCGGGTATGAAGTGGGTGGTCTGTATGATACCTATATTGTTTAGTGTTGACTAATGATTATCTTGATATGTTAAAAATATTGTGTTTGGCAGAATCTTGGGCCTCTATAGATTCAAAATATGCCAATCGATGTTATCCTTTTGGATATAAAATAATAAGCAATTTGTTTGAAAGCTTAGCCTTAAAGTTATGTTTATGAAATATGTCAAGAAACCATCTATGTTGAGGGACTCTTCATTATTTCCCTTAGGTATGTTTTGGGGTTAGGAAAGATGACTTCTAAAGATCTTGCATACATGCATGTTGAACATGTAAATCTTTTTATAAGAATATGATTGTCTTGTATTAGACATTAAATTGTCAACTTCAATTAGGGGTGAATCCAAGAACTAAATTAACTATCTTGGGCAAACATAAAATGTACTATCAAAATTATTATCCATGTCAATACTAGGCACCCGAAACTAGAAAATATTTACATATTTAAACTTTTGGATCATGGAATAGAGTGACGTGGATTCACAGATTTCATGTTGCAATGGCAACATGTAAACTTCTCTAAAATAATGAAGACCTCTATGTGAATCATTTTGGTCTTGTACTCTAGATTTTAGAGTAGATAATGAAAGTCAGTAAGACTATGAGTGAGAGTTACTAAGATATCCATTAGATGGAATGAGTTAAACAAAACTTATTGTTGGATAAGATAACTTATAAGTCAATTTAATGTGGGTGAACAATCAACTACGTTCATTGTGAAACATCTATGTATATGAAATCTTTGGCCAAAGTAATGCATCTGTCTCTGCATGCATTAGTCAGTTCACTGTGCTCCAGATGTCATAACCTTCTAGTAGTGTCATACATAGTTAGAGTGGATGTATAGTTGTATGATCATGAAGAGTTATGAAGGACACAACACTAGAGATTCAGATGTCAAACCTATTAGTTTTTTATATCTATTCCCTTCATGAAGGGTAGGGCCACTTCTAGGAAGGAAGTTGTGCAAGGGACCACTGATCTGTGGTTGGAGGGAAAACACTCAGGTGATGCTCTCCTTCTCAAGTAGAAGACATGCCAAGACTTATGAAGACAGATATCAAAACTCCAAATGTAGTATATTCTATTATATGACTTGACAACTAATTTCTATGTAAACTTGACATTATTGCCATGAGCAAAAAAATATGATTATAAAGTGAAGTAACTCACTAGCATGCTATCTTTGAACATGTTATACATTTTTGGTTTGAAAATACTGAAAAAAAGAATATGCTTTTTATGTAATCATTATGCAAATGATTAACGTTTGTTAAACATATGATTATGATAACCGTGATTTTTATTTACTTGATGGTAAAATGGGAATGTAATTTCTGGGTAATATGAGATGAAATGTTATAGAGATGTATTTTTAGTGGTGAAGCCTCCTGGTCATTCTCGGCTACATTGGATGGAGACCATCTCTTAAGAGCCTTAAGACAAAAAAGATGTGAAACTTTCGACTGGCTATTCTGTCAAATGGCGACACCTAGGAACACCTTGTTTGCATGTATAGGTGGATGTTAGGTCCACCTACAAAAACCTACCTCAATTTTTTTAAAATCAATTTCATTTGCCTATGGTGGCAAGGAACACATTGTTCCAAAATGCTTTAGTTTCATGCAATGTAACGGTGCTAGGAGTGAAATTTTGCAATCTATAGCTTGTGGGGCCAAATTGATTGTGCTAAAGCATCAAGATGGATAGGTAAATGCTAGGGGAGGTCTTGTTTCATGGGACAAGTGTCCTAGTCATTTCGGGATGCAGGCTACAGACAAAGTCACTTAAGATCCCTAAGAGAAAAAATTGTCAAACTTTGACAGAGCATTTCTTAGAATTCATGGTAGCTGGGAATGTTCCATTTTGACATATAGGTGCATGTGGAGTCTATCCACAATAACCTCTACCAGTTTTTGTCAACTCCAATCCGTTTGACTGTGTTGAAATCAAATGCATTCTTACAAAATGCTTCAATTTCATGTAGTGGAAAGGTGCTAGGAGTGAAATTTTGCATTCCACAGCTTGTGGGGACAAACTGACTGCACCAAAATGTTGGGGTGGATGGGTAGATACTAGGGGATGTCTCATTTCATGCACCAAGTGTCTTAGTCATTCGGGGTAGCAAGCTACTGGCAGTCACTTAAGATCCCTAAGATAAAAAAAATGCCAAACTTTGATGAAGCAGTTATTAGAATTCATAGTAGATTGGAATGTTCCATTTAGATCTATTGGTGCATGTGAGGTCCATCCACAATAACCTCTCTCAGTTTTGGTCAACTCCAATCCACTTGACCGTGCCAAAATGAAATGCATTATCTCAAAATGCATTAGTGGCATGCAACACTATCTTGCCGGGAGCCATATTTTTCGTTCTGCTCATCGTGGGGCTGAACCGACTGTGCCAATGCATTGGGGTGGGTGGGTAAATGCTAGGGGATGTCTCGTTTCATGTGCCAAGTGTCTCAGTCATTTTAGGTAGAAGACTATTGGCAAAGTCACTTAAGATCCCTAAGGGCAAAAAATGCCAAACTTTGACGGAGCAGTTCTCAAAATTCGTGGAAGATGGGAATGTTTTGTTCAGACCTACAAGTGCATGTGGGGTCCTTCCACAATAACCTCTCAGTTTTGGTCAAATTCAATCCGTTTGACCACACGAAATCAAATGCATTCTTGCAAACTGCTTTAGTTTCATGCAGTACAACTTTTCCAGGAGCCATATTTTTTTGTTCTGCTCATCGTGGGGCCGAACTAACTATGCCAACACATTGGAGTGTATAGGTAAATTCTAGGGGAGGTCTCTTTTCATGGGCCAAGTGTCCCAGTTGTTTTGAGCTGTAGGCTACCGACAAAGTCACTTAAGATCCCTAAGAGCAAAAAATTACCAAACTTTGATAGAGTAGTTCCCAGAATTTGTGGTAGCTAGGAATTTTATATTTGGACCTACAAGTGCATATGGGGTCTATCCATAATAAACTCTCCCAGTTTTGGTCAACTCCAATTTGTTTGATCGTGCCAAAATTAAATGCATTCTTGCAAAATGCTTCAGTTTCATGCAGTGGAAAGGTGCTAGGAGTGAAATTTTGTATTCTATAGCTCATGGGGCCAAACTGACTATTCTAACACATTGGGGTGGATGGGTAAATGCTAGTTGAGGTCTCATTTCATGTACCAAGGGTCTTAGTCGTTCGGGGCAGCAAGCTATCGACAAAGTCACTTAAGATCCCTAAAAGCAAAAAATTACCAAAATTTGACATAGCAGTTCTTAGAATTTGTGGTATCTGAGAATGTTCTGTTTAGATCTATAGGTGCATGTTGGGTCTGTACATAGAAACCTCTCTTAGTTTTGGTCAACTCCAATCTGTTTGACCATGGCGAAATGAAATGCATTCTTGCAAAATGCATTAGTGGCATGTGACACAACCTTTCCAGGAGCCATATTTTTCGTTATGCTCATCATGGGGAATAACTGACTATGCCAATGCATCGAGGTGGGTGGTTAAATGCTAAGGGAGGTCTCATTTCATGTGCCAAGTGTCTCAGTACTAGCAAAGTCTCTTAATATCTTAGGAGCAAAAAACTGCCAAACTTTGATGGAGTAGTTCTAAAAATTTGTGGCAATTGGGAATGTTCCATTCAAACCTACAAGTGCACATGGGGTCCTTCCACAATAACCTCTCTTAGTTTTGGTCAAATGCAATCCATTTGACCATACTGAAATGAAATGTATTCTTGCAAAATGCTTTAGTTTCATGCAACACAACCTTGCTAGGAGCCATATTTTTCATTCTACTCATTGTGGGGCTGAACTGACTATGCCAACACATTGGGGTGAAAAAGTAAATCCTAGGGGAGGTCTCATTTCATGAGCCAAGTTTCTTAGTGGTTCCAGGCAACATGCTATTAGCAAAGTCACTTAAGATCCCTAAGAGGAAAAAACTGCTAAACTTTGATAGAGCAGTTCTTAAAATTCGTGGTAATTGGGAATGTTCTGTTTGGACCTATAGGTGCATGTGGGGTTTGTCCAAAATAACCTTTCCTAGTTTTGGTCAAATCTAATCCATTTGACTGTGCCTAAATCAAATGCATTCTTGCAAAATGCTTCAGTTTGATGTAGTGGAAAGGTGCTAGGAGTGAAATTTTGCATTCCATAGCTCATGGGACTGAACCAACTATGCCAACATGTCAAGGTGGGTGGATAAATGCTAGGGGAAGGTCTCATTTTATGTGCCAAGTGTCTTAGTCATTTTGGGTTGCAAGCTACTAACAAAGTTGAAAGGTGCTAGAGTGAAAGTTTGCATTCCACATGTCGTGGGGCCAAACCAACTGCTCCAACATGTCGAGGTGGGCAGGTAAATGCTAGGGAAGGTCTTGTTTCATGCACCAAGTGTCCTAGTCATTTCGAGTTGTAGGCTACTAGCAAAGTCGAAAGGTGCTAAGAGTGAAATTTTGTATTCTATAGCTCGTAGGGCCGAACTGACTATGCCAATGCGTAAGGGTGGGTAGGTAAATGCTAGGAGAGGTCTTGTTTCATGTGCCAAGTGTCCTAGGCATTTGGAGCTGTAGGCTATCGATAAAGTCACTTTGCTAGTAGCCTACAACCTGAAACAACTGGGACACTTGGCACGTGAAATGAGACCTCCCCTAGTATTTAACCACCCACCCCAACGTGTTGACATAGTCAGTTTGGCCCCATGATGAGCAAAATGAAAAATATGGCTCCTGGCAAGGTTGAACTACATGAAACTGAAGCATTTTACAAGAATACATTTCATTTTAGCATAGTCAAATGGATAGGAGTTGACCAAAACCCAAAGAGATTATTATGGATGGACCCCACATGCACCTGTAGGTATGAACATAACATTTCCAACTACCATGAATTCTAAGAAATGCTTTATCAAAGTTTGGCAGTTTTTTGCTCTTAGGGATCTTAAGTGACTTTGTCGATAGCTTGCAGTCGGGATTGACAAAGACACTTGACACATGAAATGAGACCTCCCCTAGTATTTACCCACCCATGCCAACATGTTGGCACAATTGGTTTAGCTCCATGAGCTGTGTAATGCAAAATTACACTCCTAGCACCTTTCCACTGCATGAAATTGAAGCATTTTGCAAGAATGCATTTGACTTCAACACGGTCAAACATATTAGATTTGACCAAAACTAGGAGAGTTTATTATGTATGGAACCTACATGCACCTGTAGCTCTAAACAAAATATTCCCAGCTGCCATGAATTCTGAGAACTACTCTGTCAAAGTTTGGTATTTTTTGCTCTTAGGGATCTTAAGTGACTTTGTTGGTAGTCTTTTGCTTGGAATGACTGAGACACTTGGCACATGAAACAAGACCTCCTCTAAAATTTACCCACCCACCCTGATGTGTTGGTGTAGTCGGTTCGGCTCCACGATGAACAGAATGTAAAACATGGCTCTTGGCAAGGTTGTGCTACATACCATTGATGCATTTTGCAAGAATGAATTTCATTTTGGTATAGTCGAATGGATTGGAGTTGACCAAAAATGAGATAATTTATTGTGGATAGATCCCACATGCACCTATAGGTCTAAACAGAACATCCCAAACTACCATGATTTCTGAGAATTACTCAGTCAAAGTTTGGCAGTTTTTTGCTCTTAGGATCTTAAGTGACTTTGCTGGTAGCCAGCAACTAGAAATGACTGAGACACTTGGCACATGAAATGAGACCTCCCCTAGCATTTACCTACCCACACCAATGCATTGGCACAATTGGTTCAGCCCTGCATGCTGTGGAATGCAAAATTTCACTCCTAGCACCTTTCCACTGCACATGAATTTGAAGCATTTTACAAGAATGCATTTGATTTAGGCACGATAAAACATATTGTAGTTGACCAAAATTGGGAGTGGTTATTATTGATGGCCCCACATGTACCTGTAGGTTTGAATGGAACATTCCCAGCTGCCACAAGTTCTGAGAACTGCTCTGTCAAAGTTTGGTAGTTTTTTGCTCTTAGGAATCTTAAGTGACTTTGACGATAGCCTGCAACCCAGAACAACTAGGACACTTGGTGCACGAAATGAGACCTCCCTAGAATTTACCCACCCACCCTGATGTGTTGGCACAGTCTTCTCGAATCTACAAGCTATGGAATACAAAACCTCACTCCTAGCACCTTTCCATTGCATGAAACTGAAGCATTTTGTAACAATGCATTCCTTGCCACCATAGGCAAATGAAATTGATTTAAAAAACTGAGGTAGGTATTTGTAGGTGGACTTGAAATCAACCTATACATGCAAAGAATATGTTCCTAGGTGTCTATTGGTGCTTCCAACGGATTAGCTGAATCCTCTAAAGATTTAGCCAATTTCTCATACTTAAGGATTCTAGGTCAGTGGCCAACGAATAGGAGGCCAACGAATAGGATTCAACAAGGAGTTGGAATCCTCTACACTTTTGGTTCTGCAAGACTAGGGTGGGTGTACCCTTTACAACAACTAAAGATACTTTAAACTTGTTTAGGATGTTGCTATAGAATAGAAGGTTCTCAATGAAAATATACCAAGGAAATGACTGATTCCTATTAGATTGGCTTAATCCTTTGGCAACTCAGTTCAGACCATGATTGAGAATGATTATTAATCCAATTCTATTCTTAGAAAAATAACAAAAATATAAATGATTTTGATTGATGGGATGGATCTAAACCAACATATCAACTTAGTGAGAGATTGGTGCCTAATCCCAGGGTTACAGAGTCAAGTTACACAAAACAAGTGTATCATTCAAGCAATATTATTTCATTACAAATAGACCAATGGCATCAACACCTTGCATTAATGCCTCTTATACTTAGAACTACAAAACTATCCTTTAAACCACAATGCAAAATGAAATTAACAGAGTATTTTCCAATAAATTAATTCTCTCCTTAAGAGAAAGCCAAAGATAATATACACAGTATAGAGAACTACAAAGATGAATCAAAATATCCTTGATATTTAGTATTCATATTAACTTCATTGATTGAACAATATGGACAAAGTTCTATAACTAGTATGACAATATATTCAACTTTGAAAATGATTCATTTCTCTACAAATTTGAACACAATTGAAATACAACTTTCTTTTATTTACTCTAGACCAAGACACAAACTATACTACTACCCAAAATAAAGATTTAGAACCCTTTACAAATGGTCTTGGATTCCCTTTTATAGAAACAAGGGAGTAAACAAGCTACATGCCATGTACAAATTCTTCTCAGAAGAGAATATGCCAGAGGCATCTTTTAAAGGCACAACAAAACAAAACATATTTACCCTCTTGAAAGAGGTTGCATAGCTAGAACATAATTTGAGAAAGATAATCATTCCTCCTTAAACTAACTCCACCCACGCCTAGAAGTAGCAACTGTATGTTTTGCCAGGTACATTGCCTCATAATGATGACACAAGCATCAGTGTAACCTGCATGCAAAATGAAATGCATATTGTATGTATTTGGTGAATTTGGGTGCCATTTGATGATCTATTTGTTGATGAAGATCTCCAAAGGGATTAATCCACTAGATGAAAAACACACCCCACTACTACTGAGGTGGAAAACATTGATGCACTTCTACCAAATACTTCTTGTATTTCTAGTTGGTGGGGAGGGTGACTAAGGGAATGATAGTTGCTACTTCAAATTCAAGTCTTGATAGCTCATCCAAGGAAGAACTCAGATTATTAATAATTCTTTCTTCTTCATCATTGATCTCAAGGATGATCAGGGTAGTGAGCCTTGAGAATTCTTCTCTCCACTCCTCAATACTTTTTAATGTCTTATCCTCCCTTCTTAATGATGGAAAGTATGGCCCCTGTATCCTTTGATAGTATGTGATCTCTTTAGAAAATTCCTCATTGAACTCCTTGTACCTCCATACTATTCTCCTACTAGCTCTAATAATGCCACTCAACTTTGTCAAATGCTTAATAGCCTCTTCATCACAAAAATGCTTTTCTATCAAGATATTGAAAGCTAAGAGCATGGGTGTCATGCATTTTTCCCATGTCCTAGCCCTGATCTTCAACTTTATATGCTCTTCAAGCATTTTCCTCAAAGTACAATGACATTCCCAAATGTTATCCACATAAGGCATAATTCTTTACAATTTTCTACTCAATAGGCCTTCTATAAAATCTAGCTTCACCTGTTTCAACTTCTTCAAGGCATCCTCTTCCCTCACCTAAGTTCTACTCAATTCATCCTTAAGCCTTTCCTCTTCCTTTGAGGGAATTAGAAGAGTGATTGGTGGGAGTGCATCACTGACCACATTCAATCTTTCTTGCAAATACATATTATGTTTACTCATTTTTTCCATATCTGCTTGTAGTTTCTTAACTGATGTTTATGTAAACATGGCAGAATGAGTGGTCAAGGAAGCAACTTGAAGGGGGAAGTATCTTCTAATCTGTGCACTATAAGATTGTCAACAAGCATACTAGGGCCACTAATAACACGAGGCTTATTACCTATAGGGGATATTGACCAAATAGCTAGAGCATTTGAATCTGGGTCAAAGGCTAATCCAAAATATATCTTATGAGCCATTTCCTCTATTATATTAATTTCCTCATGTTTTTTTATAGTATCAAATGCTATTGTAGATGATATATCCCATCATAGTAATAACATGCAGCCGCTTGTTTTGACAATTTCCCTCCCTTTTTATGGAGTCATTCCATCCATTTCTCTATACACTCTTTGCCAAAATTCTATAGTAGCTTGCTCCTTATTCTTAGGGGTCAATCCCTTGACCTTTTTCAATATCTCTTGCCCTTTCACCTTCAAAATAAAATCTTTGAATTCTTTGGAAAGAATGAAGGAGTCATCATCAATGAACTTTTGGCTTGCTAGTGCTCTCACATAATCTGATACTTCATCAATCTCTTCAAAAGTAATAACCATTCTTTCCTTTGAAGGGGTCTCTGTTTTAATCACAAAAGGTTACACTACCTCCATCATGTCAGGTGAATTTGGAGTTTCATCTTCATCCATTGAGAAATTGGGAGTAGGAGACCACCGAGGAGAGACTTGATGGAGGGGGGTAACAACCCTAGGAGCTTAGGAACTAGATGCAACCTTTGATGAGGGAGGGGTTGATGACAAAGGGGCAAGTGCCTTTTTAGGAATAATAGGCAAATTAGAACACAATTCATTGGCATTTTGCATCATAGTCCTAACTCTCTCAACATGGTCTGAAATATTCTTGAAAGCTCCCTTATAGGTAGGATCAACCCTTAGTCTATATATCCTTCTTCTTTAAGGATCCTTTTCCATGTCTTGACCCTCTAATTGGCCTCATCATCTATGACACTATTTCTAATAATATCTTCAATGGGGTGGAATTCATGTGGATAACATGTAGAGTCATTTGCTAATCTAGCACTATTTATGAACTTCTTCGGGTCACATTTCCTTGGATTACTTGTTGATATCTTATAATAATGTAGTTTTACTGCCAATAGTTCCAGTCCCTCCTTTTACATAACCAAGAAATCAGAAAAAGCAATAGTTGCAAGAAGGAAAGATGCTTTCTTGAAATTCTTAAAGTGAGTCTTATTAGACTCATTCATTTGCCACATAATTTCTAAGAATGCAACCCTATCAGGGACCATCCCTGGCAAGAAGTGAGGTACCCCTTCAAATCCATGTATTCTGATAATAGTAATCTCTTAATAGAGGTACCAAGCACCCCAGTTGTGGCCAATGGCAAGATTAGGGCACATATCCTTTGGTCTCAAAAATATTTGAAACTTCTATGATACTCTATAATCTTAATGACCAAGTCCCCTGAGGATTTCCTTGACAAAGAATTATTGAAAAACTAATAGCTAGACCTGGAGCAATTGCTATCCCAAATGAATGTCCACTCCTGAATTGGATACACATTGCCATTCTCATCTGTTGTCTCGATTTTAGAGGAGGCAACCAGGTCCATATTTCTATCCCTATAAACAACAACATATGACACAAAAGGGAGTAATACTTGAAGTGAAAAATAGAGATATTATTCTTAGGGTTGTCAAATCTGTATTGAGCCTGTTCTCTATGTATGATGCATTATCAAAATGGGTATTACCATCCCATTTTTGAATGTCAGACTCTAGAACCATAGTGACCGTAGGCATTAGAATACTGGCATCTACCCCCAACACTTGGCACACAAAACAATATGTCTTTTGAAAATAATGTTCAAAAAAATCATAGATGAAAGGCTCCTTATCAACATCTGTGAACTTATGTAACTTGCTATTTTCCTTGGGCATGTGAGAAGGAAGCAACTTTACCTTATAGGCCGCCCTTGTCCTATGATACTCACAGAGCAAGGCCCTTGAGTCTAATGGTACATGCAAGTTGGGATCCAACATAAACACTCGATAAATATATTCATGGTCAAATATGAACAAGACACTTCCACTATGAGTATATATGACTTTATTCTTAGGAGAATAATTCTCGACTAGTGCTTGTATCATTTCAACATTGACGAAGACATTGGTGACCACCAACCTAGCCAATCCTAACCTCCAAGGATTATTCATTGGGCTCCTCTTGAGGCATTTACGGAAGTGATAATTGAACAATGCATACCCATCAATCAGGAGGATAGCATCCTTGTAACTTCTGTGAGTATAAGTGAGTATATCTGCTAATATGCTCGAACCTAGTAATTGGTGGGGTCTCTTGGCAGACCTAGGCAATTGGGTTAGAATATCATCATTGAATTCTCTGTATCTCTTTCTATCTATCCTTTTCACAGCCCTTTGTGATGAGCTAGCCATATTGATTATGTGAGGGTTTTAGGGTTTTTGGTTTGAGTAATCTTTTAGGCAACCCTAAGACTATTTTCTCTAATTAGGTAACCCTCTAAGAAGATTTTAGATAGATATGAACACTAGCAATTAGACAATTCGAATGAGATTTCAATTCATAAGAAAATAAAACCTAACATACCCAAGAAGGAAAGAAGCACTTACAGGATTTTAATAGCAATTTCCAACTCTGGAATGGTTGATTGATCCTTCATTCAATGTAGAAAACTAAGAAATTTTAGATGGGATACAATTGCAGAGCTTAAGGATTAAAATTGTGCACTCAATTATGCGAAATAATGAGCAGAAGGCCTCTTAAAAAAGATAGGGTGACATTAATGTCGAATACGTGAGGATCAATAGCCATTCTAAACTTTGAATACCTACCGTAGATCTCCTTAGATCAACGGTTGTTACTTTATGACCTGACACATTTATGCCATAGTGGTGCTTTCACCAACTCACAGTGAGCTAATTGAATCCCTGGCCAAATTCCTAATCTTAGCAAAATGCTTATTTTTTTGACATTGTGGACATAGTACACATGTTGGTCCACATCACATCCTTCATAGTCTCACAGAAGCTTGAAACCAGTCTTAGTGAATGAACACACCACCTCAAAATGTTACTGAAATATAAAGGCTTACCATGGTGATAGATGTTACTTTATGTCCTGGCACATTTATGCCACAATGGTGCTTTCACAAACTCGTAGTGAGCTAATTGAATCCTTGGCAAAGTTCCTGATCCTAGAGAAATGCTTATTTTGTTGACATCATAGACATAGTACACATGTCAGTCCATGTCACATCCTTCATAGTCTCTTAGAAGATTGCAACCGGTCTTAGTGAATGAACACTCAACCTCAAAATGTTACTAAAATATAAAGGCTTACCACATCAGCTGCTTAGTTACTTCGGTGAAGGGTTGAGCTTGTATGAAATGATTTGTCACAATGACTAGTCATGACATGTCAGCTGACATGGATGACTCGTGGTCCCATGGAGACAAGAAATTAGATTCAGTGAAGGAAGAAACTATAAATAAGATTAAAGGATCAACAAACTACTAATCAAACATGTAGAGTAAATAAATAAATGAAAAGAGAAATATACCAGCATGCACCAATGGAGACCAAGATTGTGAAGGGGGAAAAACAAAGAAAAACCCCATGTGTATATGCAAGTGGCAAGAAGCCGAAAAAGAGATTACAGAGCTATCAAGAAGCTTCTTAATGAGAGAAATGAGAAGATGAAGAAGAAGAAGAAGAAGATATCCATGAAGAGAATATGTCAAAGAGAGGAGGAGACACCTCTTAAATAAAGGTGAATAATGAAGTTATTCATAACTCCCATATGCCATCTTGCATAGGGTTTGTGCCAAATGTTTCCTCTTAAGGAGGAATCTACATAAATAGATTATTCCTATAGGAGGAATAAAAGAGGTGGATTATCCGACATGTGTGGAGATAATACACCAAATAATAAATTACAAATAAAATATAATCTTCACTAAGTAAAGATTAATTTCTAACAGAAACTCCAGTGAAAGTGAAAAAGCAACTGACACGGGATGATTATGAAACACAACCTAAAAGGCGATTTCAACATGTGCAATAAAGATGGTTTAAGAGAGGCCCTAGAACGACGACCTAGAAAAGGGGGTTGATAAAATGAATGACATAAGATGCATGAAGGGCAACTCAAGAGACCGAGATCAGCCTATCGGTGGTCAACACAAGATTATAATGAGGGGTGCACAAAAAGAAATTGAAACAAGGCTCTAGGCCTTTTAGGGTTTTACGAGGGTTTAACAAGCCTAGACATATGAGACTAGGGGCTAATATGTTCATGAAAATATAGGTCCAAACTATGTCATGGTTTGATGGAACATCTGGTCCAAAGTTTGGCACCTTTTTTGTCTTAGGGCTCTTGAGAGATTTTTTGCGTTCAATGTAGATATTAATGATTAGGAGGACTTGCCACTGAAAAGACATCTCCCCTAGTATTCACCCACCCACCTTGATGCATTGGCATAGTTAATTCGACCCCACGAGGTATGGAATGCAAAATTTCACTCCTAGAACCTTTCTAGTAGATGAAACTAAACTAAAAGCTATGTTGTAATCTTCATTTTTAGGTCTTTTATCTACTCTCCTTAGGTTGATATGGTGTTATCACTTGATCCAATGTGTTCTAATTACATCCATCAAAGCATAAAGGATATGGGAATTTTTTCAGATGTTGTAGTTGCAATTGCCTTGATAGACATGTATGCAAAGTGGCAGGTGTAAAGCAAATGTAGAAAGGTGAAATGAGGACATGCAAAGCATAGAAACCATATAGAAGGTGAAATGAGGATATGCAAATCATGCCAAATGTCTCTCTCTCTTACTCTCTTCCTCATTTTTCAAGAGAAAGACAAATGCATAGTCCACATAGGTAATGAGAAATTTGCATAAGATCTATAAGAGAGTTGTTATCACATGTATTTACATAATTTCTATTGTCAATTGTAGCTAACTTCACTCATTGACTGGTGAGGGTGAGGAAACTACTTGAAGGTAATGAAGGACAAGAATGTAAATTTTATGAGGCAATGTATGTTCAACCTTCACATTTCTTGAAAATTGTACAAAGAACACATCCATTATCATTGATATAAAACATGTACACATCCATTATCCATTGTAAGATGAAAACATAGTTTATCCATTTGCATGAGAAAGTAAGGGATATATAAACTTTCAAGCAAATGCAATTGGCATGTGTAAAACCAAATTCCATAACCTTTGCAAGCATCCTCCCTGCCTGTGCCAAATTAGGATCTTTGGGACAGGGTATGGACAACCATGAAAGAATAAAGGATAAAAGGAATGTTGATAGATTTTTTAGTTACAACTACCCTAGGAATCATGTATGCAAAGTGTGGAAACATAGACAAGGCACATGAACTATTTGACATGATGCCTCAAAGAAATGTTGTCTCATGGAATGTAACAATTGCAAGATATATGCACAAAATGGATTTTTTCAAAACACTTTAGAAGCTTTCAAGTAAATGCAATTAGCAGGTGTAAAGCCAAATTCCACAACCTTAGCCAACATTTTCCTTGTCTATGCCCATATGGGATCTTCGAAACAGGGTATGGACATCCATCAAAGCATAAAGGATATGGGAATTTTGACAGATATAGTTGCAGCTGCCCTAAGAGAATGTATGCAAAGTGTGGAAGCATAGACAAGGCACATGAACTATTTGACATGATGCCTCAAAGAAATGTTGTCTCATGGAATACAATTATTGAAATATATGCACAAAGTGGATTTTTCAAAAAGGATTTAGAAACTTTCAACTAAATGCAATTGGCGGGTGTAAAGCTAAATTCCACAACCTTAGACAACATCCTCCTTCTCTATGCCCATATGGGATCTTCAGAACAAGGTATGGACATCCATTAAAGCATAAAATATATGGGAATTTCGTTAGATGTTGTAGTTGCATTTTCCCTATGAGACATGTATGCAAAGTGATGAAGCATAGACAAGGTAGGTGAGCTGTTTGACATGATGCCTCAAAGAAATGTTGTCTAATGGAATGTAATGATTGCAAGATATATGTACAAAATGGATTTTTTCAAAAAGGCTTTAGAAACTTTCAAGAAAATGCAATTGGTAGGTGTAAATCCAAATTCCACAACCTTAGCTAGCATCCTCCTTGTCTATGCCCCTATGGGATCTTTGGAACAATGTATGGACATCCATCAAAGCATAAAGGATATGGGAATTTTGATAGATGTTTTAGTTGTATCCACCCTAGGAGACATGTATGCAAAGTGTGGAAGCATGGACAAGGCACATTAACTATTTGACATGATGGAGCGAAGAAATGTTGTCTCATGGAATGCAATGATTGCAAGATATGCACAAAATAGATTTTTTTAAAAAGGGTTTAGAAACTTTCAAGAAAATGCACAAAAAAAACTTTCAAGCAAATGCAATTGGTGGATGTAAATCCAAATTTCACAACCTTATCCACCATCCTCCTTGCATATGACAAAATAGGATCTTTAGAACAGGGTATAGACAACCATCAAAGCATAAAGGATATAGAATTTTGTCACATGTATTCAAAGTGTGGAAGGATATACAAGGCATGCCAATAGTTTGGCATGACACCTCAAAGAGATTCCATCTCATGGAATACAATGATTGCATGATATGCAGAAAATGGATTTTTTGAAAAGGATTTATAAAATTTCAAGCAAATGCAATTAGCACGTGTAAAGCCAAATTCCATAACCTTTGCAAGCATCATCCCTACCCATGCTAAATTAGGATATTTGGAACAAGGTATTGACCATAGAAGAATAAATCTTTAAAATATCCTGATATATCTCGATATATTCTGATATATTCTGATATATCCTGATATATTTTGATATATTCTGATATTGTTATTGTGATTAGTGATAATCATTTTTGACTTTGACAACAACAAACACTTATGTCATTATTTATGATTTATGGGCATAGTCATTACTAGACAAAACTGTCAAATGATTATGTTATCCTTTGGCTTGTCATTATTATTGCACCATAGATGTTAGTGTTGTCATTTGCACTTATTAATGGATATTATTGTCATTATTTCATTTGCAAAGTAGTTGTATTATTGAGGTAATTGTTTGGCAATTTTCATAATTACATAGTAGTTGTTAATAATGTTGTACGAGTTGAGATGGTTGTTGTCATCATTGTATTTGGACATAACTATCCTTTTGTGATTAGTAATCTTCTTATGATCACTAATTAATAGCATTTTGTCATTATTGTGACCTATACATTCTTGATCAATATGGTGTTTAGTAGCATCCTTATTAGTACTGTGGTGAATTAATATGGGCATCAATACTGCAGTCAACATTATAGGAAATATTAATGATAAAAATGATTAATATGAAACATTGTTGTCCTGAAATGCTTGCCACTGCTGTAAAATTAAGAGGTATTTCAAGAGGTTAGGGAAACTATTGTTGTGAACTGTACTTACTATGTGCTTCTATGGTATGGATAGCCATGAAAGAATAAAGGATAAAGGAATTTTGATAGATGTTGTAGTTTCAACTACCCTAGGAGACATGTATGCAAAGCGTGGAAGCATAGACAAGTCAAATTCCACAACCCTAGCCAACATCCTCCTTGTCTATGCCCAAATGGGATCTTCAAAATAGGGTATGGACATCCATAAAAGCATAAAGGATATGAGAATTTTGACATATGTTGTAGTTGTAACTACCCTAGGAGACACGTATGCAAAGTATGGAAGCATTGAAAAGGCACATGGACTATTTGACATGATGCCTCAAAGAAATGTCTCATGGAATGCAATGATTGCAAGATATGCACAAAATGGATTTTTTCAAAAAGGCTTTAGAAAATTTCAAGAAAATGCTTAAAAGGAACTTTGAAGAAAATACAATTGGCACGTGTAAAACCAAAATTTACAACCTTATCCAACATCCTCCTTGCCTATGCCAAAATGGGATCCTCGGAATAGGGTGTGGACAACCATCAAAGAATAAAAGATATAGGGATTTTGTCACATGTTGTATTTACAACTGCCCTTGTAGACATGTTTGCAAAGTGTGGAAGCATAGACAAGGTGCATAAATTGTTTGACATCATGCCTCAAAGAAATGCACAGTCTCATGGAATGCAATGATTGCAAGATATGCACAAAATGGATTTTTTGAAAAGGATTTATAAACTTTCAAGCAAATGCAATTGGCACATGTAAAACCAAATTTCTGTAACCATAATTGATCATCATATTATATTTAATGTGAACTGTCATATATATAATGTCATGAACATAACATCTAGTCTATATATAAAGCCATAGAGGTATGCACAAACTTTTGAGAATTAAGGTGTCTCAACCTTGGTAATTCCTTGCATTATTTATGTTTGTATTTATTAATTCATTGCCTATGTTGTAAATTAATTGTAAATTCCATATTTTCATATTCTTGGATGTGGCATGGTGATGTGTCATCCTACATGGAAGATGACAACTTGTAATTTTGTCCTCACATGAGGAGATAGGCATCCCACTTTGTGGTAGGAGTATTTTTCCATGTGTCAGCATCTTGGATGTTGTGTAAGGGAATGTTTGATCGAAATAGTTATGACTGATTCCTATGACAAAGTTATGACATGTAAGAGTCAGAAATAGAAGCATGTAAGATAGGTGAAGACATGTGTCATGAAGCATCTTTGAAAAAGGCATATTTGGTCACCCCAAGGTGGACTATGACATGTTGTAAGAGAATATGTTATTTATAGCATGTGTATGACAGATTCTCTTATATCTGTAAGTTGTAACCACTATGACAGATTCTATGAGTCGTAAGTGTTGTAAGAGCATCTGTCATAGCCCATTTTGGAAATAGGAGACCTCTTTGGGATGGGAGCCATGGACAAGTGTTAGGAACATTCTACAATGTTGACCAAGTGTCCTTAGGCATGGGTTTTGGGCCATGAAGCCAAGTTGGACACCCATCCAAAGATAGGACCAATATTGCCTTGTATATTCTATTTAAACAGGTGCTTGGAGGTGGAGATGTATTACAGGTTTTACAGGCACTGTTACTCTGTTGGATTGACTCCAGATATGAGTGTTAAAGACCATTGAAACTTTCATTGCAAGTGTATTGTAAACAACATTTAGTTTTGATAATACATTGTGCAGATTTTTGAGTGTGGGGTTTTTCACCCGATAAGGGTTTTCCCCACTTTATATCTTTGTCTCTCTTCTTCTATTTTTCTTTCTGGTTCATGTGTATTGCTACAATATCTCTATTAGATGTTCTATGTTGCTGTAGTTGTAAGAATTAAATTGAATTTGCACTCTCCTACCCTCATTAGATTAGTGTAGGAAGTGATTTCTGCACACCTAGCTTCCTTTTAGTTGGTATCAGAGCCTGGCCAGTTTTTGTCTTAGCTGTTGGGTAGGGGTTTTTTGAGCTGATCTTAAGTTGAGTGGGAGCCTATGTAGAGTACTCTGAATTCTATTGCAGCAAGGAGATGGCAAACACATCCAGAAGGATTGAGGTGAATAAATTTAATGGCACTAATTTTAAGCTGTGGAAGCTCAAGATGGAAGGCATGCTTGTTGATTGAGACCTCTGGGAAACTATCAATGGAACTAAACCAGCTGCAATGTCACAAGCTGATTGGGATCTCAAGAATCAGAAGGTTAAGGGTCATAAGACTTAGTCTTGCTGATTTTGTTTTGTTAAATATCCATGAGGAGACTACTACAAACTTTCTTTGGAAGAAGTTGGGAGATGTGTATCAAGCCAAATCATTGGTTAACAAACTTTTTCTAAGAAAGAAGTTGTTTTCCCTTCAAACAGAGGATGGAGGGTCTATTGCAGAACATATGAATGCTTTCAACATGCTAGTTGCACAATTGACATCCGTTGGTGTGAAGATGGAGAAGGAGGATCGTTGTATGACCTTGCTTTGTTCTTTGCCAGACTTGTGGGATCACCTTGTCATGGCTATTGGAAGCACCACATCCACATTCAAAATGGATGAAGTGGTTTCTTCATTGTTATCCGAAGAGATGCGAAGAAAGTATTCTGATGTAGCCAAAAAGGCTCTTGCAGTTTGTGGAAGACCCAAGGAGAAGGGGAAAAAGAAGGACAAGAAAAATGAGAAAGGTAGATCCAAATCTCATGGGAGATCCAAATCTCCTAGAAAGTCCAAGGTTATCTATTGGAAATGTGGTAAATCTAGGCATTTCTGAAAGGAATGCAAAGAAGAAAAGAAAAAGAAGACGCCAGATTTAGATTTTGACAAGTCACAAGATGATGGTGATGCTTTCATTACAGCCCTGGCAACCCATGTATCTGATGATCTGTGGCTGATTGACTCTAGTACATCATTCCACATGACCTTGCATCAAGACTGGTTCACTAAGTATGAGGAGTTTGATGGTGGAAAGGTGTACTTGGGTGATGACTCTCATCTAAAGATTGTTGGTCATGGAAGAGTCTCTATCCAATTCCCTGATGGATGAGTGAAGGGGATCTCTAGGGTTATGCACATCCTAGGCTTAGCACGAAACTTGCTTTCTGTAAGTATGTTGAATAATGCAGGTGTGCAGGTTTTCTTTTCGAAAAAAGGATACAAGATGACTAGAGGAGCTATGATGCTTGCTAAGGGTACTAGGAGAGGTACTTTGTTTCAGCTGGAGGCATGCATTTCATAATGTAATAGTTCTTCTGACTCAAGGAAGAGGGCAGAACTCACTTCATCCCCACCATCTGAACGAGCAGTGAAGAAATCTGTTGTTTCTAATTCTAATGTTTGTAATCATGCCTTGGAAGTTAAACTTCCTACTGAAAAGATAATGTTATGGCATAAGAGATTTGGCCACATTGGTGAGAAGGTTTTGCGTACCCTAAAAAATAAAAACCTCATTGAGGGGTTAGATGATTGTAATCTTGAGTTTGACTTTTGTGAACATTGCATATATGGAAAACAAAACCATGTTTAGTTTTATTCAAGTTCTCATAAGTCTTCTGGTGTGTTGGACCTTGTTCATTCTAATGTATTTGGTCCTATTAATGTTCCTTCATTATCAAAATCTGTATATTTTGTATCTTTCATAGATGATTATAGTAGAAGGACATGGATTTATTTTCTCAGAAGAAAATTTGAAGTCTATAGTAAGTTTAAGGAGTTTAAGGCCTTTACTAAAAATCAAACTAGTAAAAAGATTAAGTGTTTGAGAACTGACAACGGTGGTGAGTTCTGTTCTACATAATTTGATAAATATTGCAAGGAACTTGGGATTGAAAGACATAAGACAACTTCATACACCCCACAACAAAATGGAGTTACAGAGAGGATGAACAAGACACTGATGGAGAAGGCTAGGAGTATGCCTAGTGGAGCTAGCCTAGAACAAAAATTTTGGGCTAAAGCTGTTGCCACTACTTTCTATCTTGTAAATACATCTCCTACATTAGCTCTTGTTGGAAAGAAACCCATGGAGGTGTGGTCTGGTAGAAAACCTTCAATAAGGCATCTTTGTGTTTTTGATTGTGAGACATATGCACATGTGCCTACGGAGAAGTGGTCAAAATTGGAGAACAAGGCTGTTAAGTGTATCTTCATTAGCTATGGTGTTAGTGTGAAAGGATACAAGCTTTGGGACCCTGTGGCTGAAAAAGTGTTGTATAGTAGAAGTGTCATCTTCAGAGAGCTTATACCTTCTTCCATTGTTTTATAGCTAGAAGAAAAAGAAAAGAAAGAGGATGTTCAGTTTCCTCCTACCCCTGAGAAGACTAAATAGAAAGACAATGTTGGACCTGATGATGAGGAGAGCTCATGTAGCTCTGAAAGATCAGATGAAGAAGCTAAACCTCAACCCTAGCTCTTGAAGAGGTCTACACAGATAAGAAAGAAACCTAAAAGGTTTGGTTTTACATTGCTTGATTCTAGTTATGCTTTTGCTTTTCTTACTAACAATGATGAACCTAGAACTGTATCAGAGGCTATGGACATGAAATATGTAGGTTCCTGGAAGGAGGCCATGGACGATGAAATGGCTTCTTTGTAAAAGAATCAAACTTGGGACTTGGTGCCTTTGCCTCTTGGATGGAAATCTATTGGATGCAAATGGGTGTTTAAGAAGAAATTTGCTGTAGATGGTAGTGTTGAGAAGTATAAGGCTAGATTGGTTGCAAAGGGGTATTTACAAGTGGAGGGTATAGATTATGGTGAGATCTTCTCTCCTATTGTAAAGATGACATCCATTCAATTCCTATTGTCTCTTGTAGCAACTTATGACTTAGAGGTAGAACAAATGGATGTGAAGACAACTTTCCTTCATGGTGATTTGGAGGAAGAAATCTACATGTCACTGCTAGAGCATTACATGGTCAAAGGTAAAGAAATTTTGGTTTGCAAGCTTAAGAAGTCTTTGTATGGTTTGAAATAGTCCCCTAGGAGATGGTACTTGAAGTTTTATGCCTTTGTGTTGTCTATTGGATTTGTGAGATCAAAATTATATCACTATGTGTATTATAAGTTTGATGGTGATCGTATTCTCATTGTTGCACTATATGTTGATGATATGTTGCTCATTGGGAAGGGTAAGAATATGATTTCTCATTTCAAATCACAGTTGTCAACATAGTTTGAAATGAAAGATTTAGGGGCAGCCAAGTACATTCTAGGAATGGAAATTAGAAGAGACAGAACCAACATAAAACTTTGGTTAAGCCAGAGTAAATATGTGAAGACCATGTTGGATATGTTCAGCTTGACAGATTGTAGAACATTGTGTGTCCCTGTTTCTTTGGGGACAAACTTGTCTATTGAGGATTGTCCAAAATCTCCTAGTGAGGTGGAGGAAATGAGCAGAGTACCTTATGCTAGTGTTGTTGGCAGTTTAATGTATGCTATGGTTTGCACAAGACCAAACATTGCCCAAGTAGTGGGAGTCCTTAGTTGATTTATGGCTAATCCTAGATGGGTTCATTGGGATGCAGTTAAGCGAGTGTTTAGATATTTGAGGGTTACTTTCAAGTATTCCATATACTATCATGGTAATGTTACATGACCTTCACATTCTATTGATATTCATGGATTTGTGGATTCAGATTGGGAAGGTGACATTGACAGCAGGAGATCCACTATTGCTTATGTGTTCACACTGTTTGGTGGTGCTATTAGTTGGATGAGTAAGCAACAACCTGTGGTTACTTTGTCCATGATAGAAGCTAAGTATATGGTAGCAACTCATGCTTGTAAGGAAGCCATTTGGCTTAAGATATTGTGTTCTGATATTGGTGTTAATGTAGGTTAGATCATGATCAGTTATGACAGTCAAAGTGCAATTTGCCTTGCGAAGAATCCAACTTTCTATGCTAGAACAAAGCACATTGATGCTTAGCTTCACTTCATGTGAAACATGGTTGAGTATGGAAAGGTAAATTTGGAGAAGGTAGATACTTTGAAGAATGTTGCAAATGCATTGACGAAACTAGTGGACACAGAGAAGTTCAGATGGTGTTCGGAGTCTATGGGCCTCTCGGCCTATAGCAGTTAAATCCTGTTAGTCTATTGGCTCTTACAAGGTGTTCAACAAGTGGGAGAATGTTGGGAATTAAGGTGTCTCAACCTTGGTAATTCCTTGCATTATTTATGTTTGTATTTATTAATTCATTGCCTATGTTATAAATTAATTGTAAATTCCATATTGTCATATTTTGGGATGTGGCACGGTGATGTGTCATCCTACATGGAAGATGACAACTTGTAATTTTGTCCTCACATAAGGAGATAGGCATCCCACTTTGTGGTAGGAGAATTTTGCCATGTGTCAGCATCTTGGATGTTGTGTAAGGGAATGTTTGACCGAAATAGTTATGATGGATTCCTATGATGAAGTTATGACATGTAAGAGTCAGAAATAGAAGCTTGTAAGACAGGTGAAGACGTGTGTCATGAAGCATCTTTGAAAAAGGCATATTTGGGCGCCCCAAGGTGGACTATGACATGTTGTAAGAGAATATGCTATTTATAGCTTGTGTATGACATATTCTCTTACAGTTGTAAGTTGTGACTACTATGACAGATTCTATGACAGTCATAAGTGTCGTAAGAGTATCTGTCATAGCCCATTTTAGAAATAGGTGACCTCTTTGGGATGGGAGATGTGGACAAGTGTCAGGAAAATTCTACAATGTTGACCAAGTGTCCTTAGGCATGGGTTTTGGGCCATGAGGCCAAGTTGGATGCCCATCCCAAGATAGGACCAATATTGCCTTGTATATTCTATATAAATAGGTGCTTGGAGGTGGAGATGTATTACAAGTTTTATAGGTACTGTTACTCTACCAGATTGACTCTAGATACAAGTGTCAAAGACTATTGAAGCTTGCATTGTAAGTGTATTGTAAACAACATTCACTTTTGATAATACATTGTGTAGGTTTTTAAGTGGGGTTTTTTACCTGATAAGGGTTTTCCGCACATTATATATTTGTCTCTCTTCTTTTGTCTTTCTTTCTGGTTCATGTGTATTGATGCAATATCTCTGTTAGATGTTCTATGTTGTTGTAGTTGTAAGAATGAAATTGAATTTGCACTCTCCTCCCCTCATTAGATTAGTGTAGGAAGCGATTTCTGCACACCTAGCTTCCTTTCACAAACAAAGCCATATAGGCATATACAAAGATATACATTGGTAACATACAAAAGTATGTATACAAAGCCATCTAGGTACACAAAAAAATGTCACAAAATCTATTTTCCTATGAACTTATATCAAATAATTAGCGGCCCTTGCTTGGCCATGAAAAGGGAGAGTCAATCAGTGACTCATCCTCTCTCTCCTATTGACTAGACCTCCTCGACAAAGATTTTTGAAGCTCCACCTATTAATACAATCGACCAATATGCACATTAATATATAAAACATGAAATATATAACATCACATATGTAATCAATCACTTACTGCTAGTTGATAATCCCTGTCAATCATTTTTTGTCTCTCTTCATGTGTAGTTGGACGGGTCAGAGTTGTGACCTCCAGTGAGAAGCATCAAGAAGCAAAATTGTGTAAACACGAATACCATTTATGTACATCAAATGACATGAGATAAAATAAGAAATACAAAATGACATTTACATGTTATTGGCTCATACCTCAGTCAAAGGATTTGCAAACAACACAACTGCAACAATGCTCACCTCTGTTGACTGATGAAGATGAGGAGGAGTCCCCATATTCAAAATCTAAAAATAGAGTTCAAGGTTATTTGACCAAAATAGATACATAACATTATTTAAATGCATAATTATTACAAATGGCTAAATTTACCTCTGTGAAAGTGGTTTTGTATCCAAGGGACCAAGGAAATCATCGAGGTGGTGGTGAAGCTCCTTGTTCATTATCAAATTGTCACTAAATAAGATTACCACTGATATATGTATTATATTTATGATCATGTGATAAATTACATACATGTTGACTCAACCGAGTCCTCTCATAACCCTGCACTGGATGGCTAATAGATGTATGATGAAGACTTTGACCCTGGAATTTCATAGTGCAGACAATTACATATATTAATTTTGACTTATAATATAGATAGTCATATAAAATTTATTACAAATCTCAAATACAAATATATTAAATCAAGATGAACCTTGTAAGAAATTACCTGGGAGTCAATACCAAATGTATGTTGTAAGAGATCATCTATGAGAACAAACACATCCAATATGGATGTGTCCATCATTGGCTATTGCTCCTATGTCACAGCGTCCTGGTGAGAGTCCTGCATCCCATAATCACACAGGTTCCTACATGAATTGCAAAGATGTGGGGACAAATTATGCCTACTGCTCTCACCCTCATCGACGTGGGTGAGATCATCACCATGTTGTGCTAGAGATTGGGTGAGAGAACCCAATGAATGCAGTGTCTCCACGTCAACACTCTCCTTCAAAGTCAAAGGGAGTGAGACATTATGCTAGCCTCATGAGGGGTCTAGGTACACGGTTCTAGTCTCGATGTGCCCCCTCTCTATCTTGGGCATATCAACCACCTCTACCCTAGAACTCTTGAATGTTGAAGTAATTAGAAATCTCCTTGAGGATAAACTCATAATAGAGTTTCCTCAAGAAATATTGTGGCACCTCATTGTTATTACAAGGAAGCTCATGAAAGACCATGTACCATCTATCCCAAAAGTTCTGGGACATATCTTCATTCACACACCAATGAATTGGGAACCATTTGTAAGTCTCTTCTAGTGTTTGGCCAATTTAAGGATTGATTAAATGTGAACAAAATGTAGATTTTGTAATTTTTTTGTCCTTCACTTGTTTGTAAGATAATTTGTCAGCATAGTATTATTGACTCCTCTCCCTATAGTCATTCCATTCAGTGATTTGGTTTGTCACCAATTCAATGTGAGAAACAATCACCTCTAATGACTTAGCAAGGGCTCTCCTATGATTGGTGCTTGCACTTGGACTATCTGACGTTTCAATTAGGGTTTCAAGATTTTTTACTTCAATTTTCCCTAAATAGTTTTCTTATGTGTCTCTTTCATGGTGAGGATGTGAAGGTGGGGGTTTTGAGGGTTGTTTTGAGCCTCCTCTACTAGATTAGGGTTTTGTGGTTCCTCATTGACTGAAAATTCAACATAAGAATCCAATCAAACATTACAAAATAAAAAAAATACTTTTCAAATTCATAAAAAAATCAAACCCTACCTTGTTCATGACATCCTCGAGAGTGGGATTGGTGAGGTGGCATGGTGAAAATGTCGATTGCACTTAGAAATTTCTTGAACCCTTCTTCTAACGTACTCATACTGTGAAATCTCAAACCTACTTGCCAACACTTCAAATGAGCCGCAACCTGTTCTGATTTTGGTTTTTATTTTGAGTTTTGCTTTTACAAAACGTGAGAGCATTATAACACACTCATGTTTTGACTTGTATGGGACCAAAAAGTCATGTGGCAACTTTTTGGTCCCTCATCTCTTTGCATATACCCAACAGTAAAAAATAATTTACTGCTAATGGTGAAACCTTCATCCCTTATGAATATATTTACAAAATTAACACCCTATCTCCAAGGATGTTGGAACTCTCCAAGAACCTTTGAACTTTTCAAGAATAGTGGAAACCATGTCATAGGATTTGCAAGGTTGATGGTAGCTTAATCCCAACATTCTCCCACTTAACATCATACATTGTAAATACATATCCATAGGAAAAACAACAAGGGAAAAACATCCCTTAGCCAACCATGTACCATTAATTATTCAACATGGTTTTGTGCTCCAACAAGATACCTGCAAAAAACAACTATGATAACCACCATTCCAAGAAAGAACTCCTCACATCATGTCACCCATGATTGGACAAGGAACATGCTAAGGTGAAACATATCAACTATCACTAAAACTTGTACCAATCTATACATGAACACAAGCATCAAATTAAAATGATAACAAATAAATATGAATGATTGCCACACTCATACCAAATTGGAATAGCAACCATAGAAAGTTGCTAGCTCATCCAAACTATCCATACCTCAAACTAGGGTAAACAAACTATCATAGGTAGAACTTCATGCTATCAACATAACAACCCAATTCTGCAAACAAGTCCTTGATATCCACCATCCTACAAAATAATTTGACTCCAAGGTAATAACACACATAGACATGGGATACAAAACCTCTGAAGTAACTCACTGTAATAAAGTGTAACTAGTCCAAGAGAGGTTCCCCTCTCATATAGAATACATATACCTTCTGGAACTCGCACCACATAGGTAATGTCAAATCTGAAAACAAGATCACAACATTAACAAATCCTCCTATAGCACTTCACATAGAGGATGTAGCTAACTCCTCTATGACAATGTCAAAGAAGCATACAATGAAATGCAAAATACATCTCTCATTACTAATCCAAATAACTCTCCCAAGTACTCCAAACCAATGAAGAAAGAGATCAAGCATCTACCAAATTGTTGCCAAAAAATAATGAAGTACAAACAAAAACACATGACTCCATTAAAAAACTCAACTCCATAAACATAAGAACCTTCACGAAGAAGACAATATACTAGGAAAGAGAGAACTTGAAAATCAAACCATGTCCTAATACCACACTAACATGTACCACACTATGTAAAGTAAGATCTCCTTCAACACTCCCAAACTGAAAGGATATCAACATCTAACCATTCAACTTATGATGAAACATGGAAAAAATAGATGTAAACCTCTCACAAAAAGTAGACCAAACTACCCAAATACTCCCACAACATAAGGGAATATGCCCAAAACCACTAACCATATCCTGTACCTCTCCTAGCAAATCCTCAAAACTAACCCAAGTTTAAGATTACAAGGAGAACAATGAAAATACATAAAATCATGCATCTACTTCTCAACAAGCCCTCAGAACTCAACATTTAAGACTAATGCACAAGAGAAGACAAGATACATATAAAGAATGCATCTAATAATCAAGAGGGCAACACCTCTTAGATCATTCACCTACTGAGTAGACCAAGAGTGGGATACAAGATTCTCCTATGCATACAACACCAAGCAATATAAGATTTCATGAAAGACAACCTCCTCATTAGGTCTATGATGGACTCACATCCATTTATAGGTGTAGGATCCTTGGTCTTTATTGTTGAAAAAATTTCATAACAAGTAACCATTCAAACACATATCTCTAAACATAAGAAATATCTAGCCTAACCCAAGTCTCTCTAGTATCCATGAGCACCCACCAATCAATCCATGCCAATTTCAAATGCAACCTATAAAATCATGAAGCTCCAAGAAAATGATTAATACTCAAAACCAAAGAGAACTACATCCTCTCCAAAGGAAGAACAATAAAACCTTTACCAAAGAATCTAAGGGTCCTCCATGAAACAAGATGTTATCCCCTCTTCAAATAACATGAAGATCAAGTATCCTTTGTCAATAAAACCAAATATGTCAATAAAACCTCACTGCAACCTAAGGGCAAAATCCAAGAGCTCCTTATGATACTAACAACCAAAGATCATCCATCTTCTAACCAAATATTATTCATGGCTCACTACACACTGCAACAACAACAACTTAGAACCAAAACCATGAAAACAAAGAAGATATAACACACCATGTAACGCTCAAAACTCCCACTAAAGGTGATACTGAGATATGCATGGTATCATGACCAACATCATTACCAAAACTCCACTAAAAGTGAACAGAGCTTATCATGCTCCATAACTTACTGCTACAGATTCTAACGAACAACTATATTAGGTACTTGTTATCACTGGGAATTGCACTCGTATGCAAGGCTGGAAAAACACTACAATTTCGTGTAATAAGGGACTAATTTCAGGTTGTGGGTGCCCTATAACAAAATTAGACCTCCAGATTATGGGCTAGTTCCCTTTAAATGTTCTATTGAGATGTATGATTTTTACTATTTGGGAAAAAGGAAGAAAGAAACTAAGTGAATACAAAAGTTAAAAATTGGTGATGCACTGATTTGGATAAAAATATGCAATCTGATCCACAATGTTTACTCAGAAATCTAACCTTTACACAATCCAGACTTGGCATAAATATCACAAAAAATGATTCTAAAGAAGGTTTGAAAACATGTTTTTATGAAGGAAATGATTTTTTCACAACACAAAAAGACTATTTCTGGTTAACACAACCTAAGACCTGTGATGAATATATGCTTAATGCTGCAAGCAAGGAAGTGAGACAATAATTTTAAAGGTTTAATGATAAAACACAACAAAATTTCATCAAAATCACTTCAATAATTAGCACTAAATGGAAAGGTAATTTAACTGATCTCAAAGAAACAAAGGAAATCTCTGCAAAAAAGACAAAAATGTAACCTATAACCTGGTAATCTCTCAATAAAACTGTAAAAAAATGAGCTACAAGAATTCTCCAATATGTCTAAATTAGAATGAGAATCAAGAACTAGCAAAAACAAACTTTTGCTTTACAATATATCGGTTTGCTCTCTCAAAGAGGCATGCAAAAAATGAACCTGTAGATAACTGCTTCTAAAAATAATCACTCCTGAGCAACCTCCAAAATCCTCAAAATTAGGGTCTAAAACTATCACAAATTGAGCAAATATAGCTCCAATTTGGGCCTCTCCATATAATTGACCAAAAATTTGAACAAGAACCCTAAAAATACTCCTAAAAAACATGCAAAACCTCCTAGGTGGCCTAGTTAACTCAACTAATCAATTTACATGATTTTGCATGAGCAAAATTGATTGTGAGTAAATAATAAAGTAATAGAATAATTACTTTATTATTGGTTACAATTTGTTCTAATTTTGACTTTACAATTTGTGGAAAATAATAAAGTAATTTGGAAAATATTACTTTATTATTTATTTACAATTAATAACTTTGTAAAATCATGCATGATTAGAAGAAAATATATCACTCCTTATCACTGCAATTACACTTGCCTAATTTGCATGATATGAGCACAAATAGGACTCAGAAGAAAATGAAAATCCCCTTATACCTCCATGTGAGAAAAAATCCCTAGTTTGCATGATTTACACAATAAGGCAAATTTTTTTTACCCTTATCACTACATGCACCAAGGAGAAAACATTATCATCTCTCTGCAAAAATCCATGAGTCATTTTATGCATCATAATACTCCATGCACCAAAAATAATATGCATTAAAACCTTATGACTCCCTTTGATGCCTTAGTGCATACACATATCATTATATTTTTAAGCCACCTTATATCTCCATATGCAACTTGATATCAAGAAAAAACCCTACAACTCCTCCATGACTCCAAGCATCAACACTCCATGCATTAAAAATGCACCATCATATTTTCTTACCTTGTCTGCCACCTTGTATATTCCATGCTCTGTCCTTATGCATGCCATGTCTAAAATCATAGTCCTTTGACCTTGTTGGTCACCATGCATAATCAAGAAGGATCTTTACCTTTGGATATTTGCAAAAAACAAGGGACTTTGACTAGCATGTCTATCACATAATGCATCTTTGACCATGCTATCTATTCGACCACCAAGGAGTTTTAAATAGTTTATAAGGCATGAAGCCTTTCTTTCTCATTATACCGACCCTTCTTGACTTAATAAAAATCAAGTCCTAAGCAATGTTGGTTGGCCACTCCATGTTATGATGGTTAGGAATATTTAAGACCAAATTCTTGACCACGGGCACTTCTTGGATAAGGTAATTATTTGTCTTTTGTAAGTCAAAAATCACACTTGAAAAAAAAACCTTTGAACAAAAGCAAAGAGGTAAGCCTAAAACTGCTCATTCTTCATTTGACATTCTTCTTCGATGCTCTGCAACTTCATTATGCCGACTTAGGGTTTGAATGTCTCCATCATGTCTTTGGTCTTTACTCCCTTCAATAGCTTCTCTTGGTTGAATCTTTGGAACTCTACATCATAAGGAAGAAGGTAACACTGCTTTGAGTTTCATATGAGGCATTTTATTGATATCTATAGCTTTATTTCTCTTTAATGGCCGCAGCCTCCTTCTTCTTTCATAGCTATCTCCATCATTGTGCATTATTTAACACCCTCTTTCTTGTGTCTATCTCTTTCATCTTTGCAACTATTCACCTGTTCTTGAAAGCTTAAGGCTATTGTGAGGCCACAGGTAGATGTCACCTCTTATCAACAAAACAAGGTAAGCACTTGCCTTTCTTTCTCCTCTATAGCTTCGTTTGTCTTTTTTACAACTGAGTTTCATATGAGTCATTTTATTGATATCTGTAGCTTTATTTCTCTTTAATGGCCGTGGCCTCCTTCTTCTTTCATAGCTATCTCCATCATTGTGCATTCTTTAACACCCTCTTTCTTGTTTCTGTATCTTTCCTCTTTGCAACTATTCACCTGTTCTTGAAAGCTTAAGGCTATTGTGAGGCCACGGGTAGATGTCTCCTCCTATCAACAAAATAAGGTAAACACTTGTCTTTCTTTCTCCTCTATAGCTTCATTTGTCTTTTTTACAATTGAAGAAAATGATAAGGCTTGTAGTTGAAATGGGTATTACATTTTTTAACAAAAAATGGCATATCTTTGTCAGCTATGTCTGTATATATCTCCATTCATCTTTTGCTTGACTGTAGCTGCAAAAAAACCTTGAGGGTTTCCATCTTTCTGACAAGGGTTTGTTTCTTTTGCACATTCAAGGCCTCCATTTTCTATGGCTATGCTTCTTGTGTATGTAGACACCAAAATGTGGTAGACTATTGAGGGTTTGTAAGTTTTGAAACTAGGGTTTCAACCCTCCTTGCACAAAAAATCCTTCACTGTTACGACCATTCTCCTATAGTATTCACTGTTCTTATTTTTGACTTGTAAATGCAAAAAGAAACAAGAGTTTTCATTTTATACATAGATAGGTATTCAATCTTTTGCTTGAAAAATGTCTTCCTCTGGTTTGGCTATGATAGTAGATACACTTAAACATTTTTTTTGCCTGTAAGTACAAAATGGCACCAGGGTTTGAATTTTCTGTCAAGGATTTGTTCTTTCTTTCAGATGGGTATACATTTTAGCATGAGAAATGTTTCCTATATAGAACCTCCTTGATTATACTTTCCTATAGGCAAAAAGCACTAAGGGTTGAAGTATTCATATATGGAATTTCTCCTTGCTTCACACAGAACCTTCTCCTCCTACTCCTTGTGACTGTCATAGATGATGATACACTTTACCTTATTTGCTTTTCATTGTAGGTCCTGGGTATGATAACAAGTCTTTTGATCTTAAAAAAGAATGACTGCTATTCATTTATCTCCATCTTGTAATTGTACCACATGATGCTAGCTCCTTTCTCATTGCAAAGTATGAATGTTTGATGATTGGCTATTTGATTGTGGAATCATCTCCTGAAATGTGTAACTATTTTTGATGCACTTGGATTCTACTAGACATATCATGCTCTAATTTCTCCCTGGCTGTCTATGGCATTCTTTATATACTCCACTGTGTTTAATGTCGGACTCCTTCTTTGCTCTAATCATGATCGTCTCTTGCTTTTGACTTTATACTTGATTGTCATGTCAGTGATGACTCTACATTGTACTCTAGCATTTTCTATGCATCATGTGCTTCATCCTTGGATGCTGCCTCTCTGCATGTCTCGTCTGTACCTCCTTATATCTTGATGCTTTGAAGATTTGAGGCATTGGTGACTGTCTAGAAAAAGTTAATATCCTTCTTTCAGGATGATTGCACACTTTGTTGTTTATGAAACATCTCAAGCACTGTGTTTCCATAGATATGTACTCATGACATATATTTTTCTTCTTCTCTGTTCCTACAATGATATATTCATGACTGTATTTTCAAACTGCCATATATCAGCTAGAGCTAATGGTGCCTTGCCTTTTTTTATTTTATCTTTTTAAAAGGCATAACTTGTATCTCTCAGCTGGCTGATCACTTTGAGTACCTATATCATGTCATTTACTTCTTACTCATTTGTCACAATGAAATGATACCTTCAAATGATTTATCCTGTACTTATTCAAATGATATACAAGTTCTTTGTATCTTGGAAGCTTTATTCTGTCTCTCTTCTCTTTATCAGGCACATTAATCTAAAAACTTGTATCATCTCCTTGTACTATGAATGCACTCTGTCAGTTGCTCTTATTAGCTGTGATAAAATAAATACATGCATTCATAATGATACTGTACCTCAGATGGCTCCTGAATCCTAGATGACTATAATCTGACTTTTGCATTTTGTTTTTGTCAATGCTAGCTCAGTCATGTTAATCTGATTTGCTCCAATCAACTGTAATAATGTCATGATGACATATCTTTTCTGTAAGTTGATTAGATGATGCATGATATAGCTTGAAATGATGCATCCTGTCTTTTCTAATACTCTTTTCAAAAAATGAAAAGAAACATGCTGGGCTCAAACCCTTGTGGGAGCCACATTTAATCCAAATGTTTATTTGTCTTCAAATCAACAACAAAACTTGTCCTATACCTGCACAGTGAACAAACAAGTTAGCATAAAAAAGTACCAGATAGTATTGATTGATCTTCTTCATGATTTCTTCCTAATTTGTGTCATATATCTGATCTGATCTCTCATCTAAATGCATGATATGATAAGTAGATGTCCCTATTTGATAAAAGCATGTGATAACTTTAAACATCCAGAGCACTAACAAGGCTGTCCCCAAAATTTTGTAGGCTCAACTGATGATGGCTTGGAGTGAAGGCTAAAAGATGAAGACTTGAAGGCTGACAACAATAGAAATCTCCATCATCAGGCAATGATGGATGTTTAAATTTATCATGTGTTCATTTCTTTTTCTTTTATCAAACATATGCATAGCTTGCATGTCTACAATTGCTCAGTCTAGTTACTCCCATGGCTTGTGTGGGACACATTTGAACACTTCTTTTAAACATGATCAGTTAATTTCTCTTATGCATATGATGTATATGTATTTCCTTTTCAATCAATGCATGAGATAAAGTAACAGATACTTGAATGTATGTTCAAAACATGACATGAAATAACAGTGAAATACAAATATCTTTCTTTATTTTATTCAAAACTGATTAATTGCATAATCAATCTAACTTATAACTCCTAAAAGATCAAACTGTGTAGAACAACTGTATCTCCTTGAATGTTTGATTTCTTGACAACTTATTCTCTTGTCAGGATAACTCATCAGTCTTGATTAGACTGATGGGTTATCCTGACAACTGGATATCCTTTTCTACTCTGTCAAGGCATCAACTATTCAATGAATGCAATAACTTTGAAGTTTTCATTTATTCCTTCTGAACAATTACTCTTAGGTCCAACTAATTTTAAGTATGAACAAAAAATTAGTAATAGTACTCTAAACCATCCTTTTGTCTCACTGTAATAAACGTACCAATGCAATCAATGTGACCAAGAAGAGGCCAACCAAATAGAATCCTCATCAGACAATTTACTATTAAACTTTTCATGGACTAGCTAGGAGTTGAACTTAAAACCTTCCATTTGCTACTGGAGTGCTCTACCAACTAAGTTATTGGCCCTTTGTGGCTGGTCCATGGTTGGTCTAGGTGTGGATTATTTCCAACACTCCCCCTCAAGCCAGACTTCAAGTGCTTGGGGCTCCTAGCCTATCTTTGATACCACATGTTAAATTTCTTGCTGAAAGGATTGACAACAATCACAAGAGCCTGGATCAAATCTACAAACAAAAACAAACTTCCACAAAAGATCTCAATATTGCCAAAATATGCAAGCATATTATTAACAACAGGAACAATAAAATCTTGGTGGATTGGTGTAAAAAATACATAAAAGAACCTTGCTTATATAGGCAAGGCAAGACTCAAGATGACAACTCACAATCTTATCTCTAAGTCATAAAAGTAAAAAATCAATCTTATCCTAGATGATAAGATAGACAACTAATAAAGACTCCTAATTAACTTAAGATATTATGTGCAATATTACACTTAGGATAAATATGTCCAAAGTATAAATATTACACCAACATTTACAAGATCTGCACTCATACAATGTCTCAAAGGAGAAAAACATGGTCAATGCTCCAATCTCAAATAAATAGAAAAAAATATTCAACCCCACATTAGTAACATGCAGAACAAAGATAACTAGGTATAATATGTAGATTTCCAAGACTCAAACACCAGGATCAATGCTAGACTTGATTTTCCAAACAAATTTACATAAGAGTAACCATAGATCATTCAAACCCAACAAGCAACCCTGTAAATTGTAATTGTTTCCATCTTGAATACTCTAAGAGTCTGAACACAATCTTTCCACAGATCTAAAAACCATAGATTTTTGTTAAAATGTAAAACCTAAAAAACTATCTCTCTGTAAATTTGAAATCGCTTAAACATCTAGACATTCACACCATATATGTCATCTGTAATAATGAAATATCACAAATCTATGAATCCACAACTTTTTGAAACAAGAAAGCTATAAAACCTACATATCCAAAATAACATGAATATGAAAAAGGAGGAACCTAGTTGTTCATGAGTGTCTAGATCACAAAAAGACCAACTCCATAACCCACATACAACCAATGGTAAATCATCCAGTACTTTCTGTTGGGAACTAAGGTGTCTCAACCTTGGTAATTCCTTGCATTATTTATGATTGTATTTATTTATTCATTGCCTATGATGTAAATTAATTGTAAATTCCATATTGTCATTTTGTGGGATGTGGCATGGTGATGTGTCATCCTACATGGAAGATGACAAATTGTAATTTTGTCCTCACATGAGGAGATATGCATCCCACTTTGTGGTAGGAGTATTTTGCCATGTGTTGGCATCTTGGATGTTGTGTAAGGGAATGTTTGACCGAAACGGTTATGATAGATTCCTATGATGAAGTTATGACATGTAAGAGTCAGAAATAGAAGTTTGTAAGACAGGCGAAGAAATGTGTCGAAGAGCATCTTTGAAAAAGGCATCTTTGGGCGCCCCAAGGTGGACTATGACATGTTGAGAGAGAATATGCTATTTATAGCCTATAAATGATAGATTCTCTTTTAGCTAGAAGTTGTAACTGCTATGATAGATTCTATGATGGTCGTAAGATTCGTAAGAGCATCTGTCATAGCCCATTTGAGAAATAGGCAACCTCTTTGGGATGGGAGCTATGGACAAGTGTTAGATACATTATAAAATGTTGATCAAGTGTCCATAGGTGTGGGTTTTGGGCCATGAGGCCAAGTTGGACACCCATTCCAAGATAGAGCCAATTTTGCCTTGTATATTCTATATAAACAAGTGCTTGGAGGAGGAGATGTAGTATGAGATTGACAAGTACTGTTATGCTACTGGATTGACTCCAGACATGAGTGTCGAAGGCTATTGAAGCTTGCATTGCAAGTGTATTGTAAACTATATTCAATTTTGATAATATGTTGTGCAGGTTTTTGAGTATGGGTTTTTTTCACCCAATAAGGGTTTTCCCCATGATATATCTTGTCTCTCTTCTTTGGTCTTCTTTCTAGTTCTATGTGTATTGCTGTAATATCTCTGTTACATGTTTCATGTTGCTATAATTGTAAATATTAAATTGAATTTGTATAGCTCTCCCCTCATTAGACTAGTGTAGGAAGCAATTTCTGCACACCTAGCTTCCTTTCACTTTCATGTAACTAGGGACTAAAACTGTGAATCCAACATAAGCACTCCATACTATAGTCCACAGAGTAAATGTGTTAGATTTAGGACAGACAACTGAGAGGGGGGATGAATCATTTTTCCAAAACTTTCTTCTAATTAAACACTTAAATCCACTTTGTAATTCAGCAACATCATAATAAGTCAATCATGGAAACATAATGCATTAAATCAAGAATAGAAACACATCAACACATAAGACACCAAGATTTTGACGTGGAAAACCTAGTTAAGGGAAAAACCACGGGGTGATTAACCCAAGATTGTATTCTCTATTAGAAGAATAGAAAGAACAAAATGGTACATGCCAATTAGGGCTCACTGTCTGAGCACACTGCTCACAAGAGGCTCACTACTTACAAGAGACACACTATCTATAGAAGAATAAGTATCACATACTTGAACTAAAGAATCGCATCTTTACCATGCTTGAGTTAGTTCCATTTAAGCCTAAAACTTCTGCTCTACCTTTCGCTCTTCTCCTCACTACCACATTCTAATCTCCACAAGAATGCTTTGAAATGACTTTACAATTCTTTATTTATACAAGACATCGACTTAGGAATGATCATCTAAGTCAGCAAACATTACAGAGAAAATACATAAATACATCATGACTAATTACAAAAGACTTCATACGGAACAACACACTGTCAGCCACATAGATATGAGACTTCAATCTTCTTCTAGGAACACACCAATCTTCACATAACATCTTCAAGATCATCCGCAGGATGTGTAACTCATCTGGTCAGCCAAACTTAGGAAGAACACCATCATCCGGAAGTAATTCTTCAATTGCAAGCTCAAACTCCAATGCAAACCACTAACACAAAATAGACACGATCCAAAGACCTCCACAAGCTAGCCTGAATCACCAAGAACATCCACACTACATTTGCTTACTGAAATCCTTATCTCCTTCATCTGGAACCTCAAGAACATAGTCTGTCATCACTGTCACAATAGAATAGATGCTTGCGAACCTCTAGGCCACGAACCAATTGAGTTGTCAATTCACATTGACTTCCTAAACACTCTCTCAAATCCACAGAACATGATATTGCATTTCTAGATCTCACCGGACCTATCTGTGTCACTTTGTCACCTTTGAACATCTGTTAGAACCGGTTTTACTTGAGCGGCCACAACTTCTTTAGATCTTCATGCGGACCTTTGAAATCTTTATTGGATCATCTTAAGACACATATCTACAAACCCTTTGAACCGTATCCTCTGATCTTTATCTTAGCTAGGATCTTAAGCTCACTGTCTTCACTGTTCTTCTCTGTTGTTGATTAGAACTAATTTTTTCAATATCCATAGCACACAGCTCATCCAATCCTTATCATCACTGCAATAGGAGTATGTTGACATCAATGACAATACTTGTTAGGCCCATACTTGCAACAATCTCCCCCTTTTTCATTGATGGCAACATATGATGTGAAAAACTGTTTTGACCATCAAGAGAAGAACTTTTTTTTCACAGACACAACTTCCCCTAACAAGAACCATTCACATGTCTTCTCTTCCTTTACTACTCCCCCTTTGATCAGCAACCACTTCTTTTTCACATGTCTTCTCTCCCCCTTTGGCATCAATGGCAAAGGGCACATACTTGCAACTCCACCACTTCAGAATCATACCAGCTGCTCCCCCTGAGTAGCAGCTCCCCATCATCAATCCAGACCACAAGATATGACTGTGAGATCCACCAAACTGATGCACAATAGTGCACCTTAGTTTATCACCGGAGGTGTAATAACCCCTAACTTCTCCCTGAGATAGTCAAAAGAGTCCTTAGGTAGAGGTGAAGGAATTGAAAAACCCTCAATGTTTTATGAATATGATGAAGATGACCAAAATGATGTTTTTGTTCAAGAAGTCCAAGCTCCCTCTAAAATCTAGATTCAAACTGATCCTGTAAATCAAGAAGAAGAGATAAGTTTGAATGAACCTGTTCAAGAATCAAAAGTGCAAGAATCTCCCAAAGTTCCCAAGTATGTAAGACTGAATCATTCTGAAGATCAGATTATAGGTGATAAAAGAAAAGGTGTACAAACAAGAAGAAGGATTGCTCAAGATTCAGAAAAGTATTGCCTGATTTTAAAATTTGAACCTAAGACAGTGAATGAAGCTTGCAATGATGAAAACTAGACTAAAGCAATGGAGGAAGAGTTGATGCAAATTAAGAAAAATCACACTTGGGATCTTGTTCCCAGACCTAGAAACAAGAATGTGATTGGAAGTAAATGGGTCTTCCGGAACAAACTAAATGAAGTTGGTGAAGTAATTAGAAATAAAGCCAGATTGGTCTGTAAGGGTTACTCTCAAATAGGAGTTGATTTTGAAGAAACTTTTGCTCCAGTGGCAAGAATTGAAGTAGTTGGATTATTTCTTGTCTTTGCTGCCTTCAAGGACTTCAAAGTATATCAGATGGATGTCAAGTCTGCCTTTCTAAATGGAGACTTGGAAGAAGAAGTATACATTGAGCAACTAGATGGATTTCAATTGTCTGATCATGGTGATATGGTCTGCAAGTTGAAGAAAGCACTATATGGACTCAAGAAAGCCCCAAGAGCCTGGTATGAAAGATTAGATAAGCATCTTTTGAAGATTGGTTCCAACAAAGGTACTGCTGACAGTAATTTGTATTTCAAAATTGATCATGAAAACATCTTGATTTTTGAAGTGTTTGTTGATGATATCATTTTTGGAGGAAGAGATAATATGTGTAAAACTTTTTCAAATCAAATGAAAAGTGAATTTGAGATGTCCATGCTTGGGGAAATTAATTTCTTCTTGGGTCTACAAATCATTCAAACAAAGAAAGGAATCTTCATTTCTCAAACCAAATATGTGAAAGAACTGTTGAAGAAATTTGGGATGGAAGACTCAAAACTAATGAGTACTCCCATGGAAACTAGATGTAAATTGAGCAAAGATGATGACTCTCCTAAGGCTGATCAGAAAAAGTACAGGTCAATGATTGGAGGATTGTTGTATCTCACTCAAACTAGACCTGGCATTATGAATGTTGTTGGTCTTGTTGCTAGATTTCAAGCTGATCCTAGAGAATCTCATGTCATGGCAATCAAGAGGATTTTTAGATATATAGAAGGAACAATTGAGTATGGATTGTGGTATCCCAGAGATCATGATTTTTCTCTTCATGCATATACAGATGTGGATGATTGGAAGAGTACCAGTGGTGGAGCATTATTTTTGGGAAAGAGATTGGTTTCTTGGATGAGCAAGAAATAAGAGGCAATATCTCTGTCCACTGCAGAAGCAGAATATATTGCAACAGCAGGGAGTTGCACTCAAGTTTTGTGGATGAAGCAAATGCTAAGAGACATAGAAGTGGAGTATGAGGAGCCTATCACAATCTTCTATGATAATTCAAGTATAATAAGTATATCTAAGAATCTGGTGTTGCATTCAAAGACTAAACATATATCCATCAAGTTTCATTTTTTGAGAGAGCAAATGAACCAGAATGAAGTCAGATTGGAGTTTGTGCATTCTAAGGATCAGATTGTAGATATATTTACTAATCAACCTTCACATTTGTACTTTCTATAATCTTTCTCAGTCTCTTGTTATAACACTGGTATGCTTTGCTTTGAGTAGAATAACCCAAGAATATTCCTTCATCACTTCTAGCATCAAAATTTCCTAGATCTTCATCTCTTTTAATGTAACATTTTCCACCAAAGACTCTGAAATACTTTACAGTAGGAGTGATGCCAAACCAGAGTTCATAAGGAGTCTTACCGGTATTGCTTCTAATTTGAACTCGATTAAGAGTGTAGACTACAATGCTTATAGCTTCTCTCCAATAGATCTGAGGAACATTTGATTCCATCATCATGGTTCTAGATGCTTCCTGGATGGTCCAGTTCTTTCTTTGTACTACTCCATTCTACTGTGGAGTCCTAGGAGTAGACAACTGTCTTTTTATTCCATGTTTCTCATAGAATTCAATGAACTCATCGGATGTGAATTCTCCACCTCTATCAGACCTCAGACGTTTCAATTTTAATCTAGTTTCATTCTCTACCATAGCCTTGAATATTTTGAATTTCTCAAGAGCTTTTGATTTCTCTTTTAGAAAAGTCACCCACATCATCCGGGAGTAGTCATCAATTAATAGCATGAAGTATCTATCACCTTGCACACTCCTGATTCTTGTCGGACCACATAGATCAGTATGAACTAACTCCAATAATCCAGTAGAAGATTGTTCCTTGCTTTTGAATGAGACTCTGCTTTGTTTACCCAACTGACATTCTTTGCACAAACTATTTGTAGGTTTCACCAATTTTGGAAGATCTCTTACAGCTTGAGTGTTGCTTATTTTGATGATATTATCAAAATTCACATGACACATCCTCCTATGCCATAACCAACTCAGATCAATTTGCACAAATAGATAACTTTTACTAGTACCAACTAAATGGAAGATATTACCTTTTGATTGAGTACCAGATGCAATCTCTGTTCTGGAACTTTTAAAGATTTTGCATTTTCCATTCTTGAATCAGAGATCATAGCCTTTGTCCACCAACTGTCCAACACTGAGAAGATTGTGGTTCAGACCTTCAACATATAGTACATTACTGGTTTTGTTCTTTACATCAAAAGAAATAGTTCCTCTTCCTCTAATTCTGCCAACAGAATTATCACCAAACTTTACCACTCCTCCTTCATACCTTTCCAAATCTATGAACTTATTTTTATCACTTGTCATATGGTGAGAGGATCCACTGTCAATGACCCAATCACCCTTTTCTTCAACTTGGGTAGCCAGAGCTCTTTCCACAATTTTATGATTGACAAATACAGAGGACATTGGATGTTCTTCCTTGATGGCAATGAACACCCAGTCACTTCTAGTTTTATTTCTTGTCTCTGATTCATCATCTGTTACTCCTTCATTATCTTCATCTTCATGGACATAGTAATAATTCTTTTGGAACCTTGATCTGTTAGGATTTGACCTTGAAAATCTTTCCGAACACCTTGAGGCAAAATGACCAATCTTATTGCAGTTAAAACACTTAAAAGGCAATTTCCATTCATACTTACCGGATCCTCTTGGTAATCTTTTTGCAATAAGGGCTTCAAGTTGAGCAGTTTCAACTTCTTCTTCCAGGTCTTTTCTTGATTTTTCATACTATGATAGTTTCCTTGAAGAGTTCTCTCTCGGATCAAACCTTTGTTTTCCTTTTACAAAGGCACTAGCTTTGAATGTAGATTCAGTCTTAGGGGGGCATTTCCAAACTTGGTCAGTTTAAATGCTACCAATTTACCAACCAATTGATCTCTTGTGACACCTGAATGGGCTCTAAATTCTTCAATGGCAGCAACCTTGTATTTGTAAGAAGCAGGAAGGGATTTGAGAACTTTACCAACAATCTCATCTTCATCCAAGACTCCACCAGCACATCTAATACCACAAACAAGCTCATTTACTCTTGGCATAAAAGTAGTGATATTTTCATCTTCTCTCATCTTCAGATTTTCAAATTTTCCTTTCAGACTCTGTAGCCTTGTACATTTAACATACTTGTCTCCTTCATGCAAAAGTTCTAGTTTTTCCCAAATCTCAAAAGCAGTTTGTAGGTCAACAACATTTGTAAGCTTTGAATCAGACAAGGCACTTAGAAGAGCTTCTTTACTTTGCAGATTGTTTTTAGCATCTGTAATTTCATTTGCAGATTTTGGGCCATTCTATGGAGGAGTATACTTCGTTGTAGCCATGGTCCAGTACTGCATTCCCATACATTGCAAGTGACATTACATGTGACTTTTCCAAAGATTAAAATTGGTTCCATCAAACTTCAGACTATCCTTCTTGTAGGACGACATCCTGGATCTCCTCAAGCAGTTAAGCTCTTTTAGAGGAACTTAGCTCTGATACCAATTGTTAGATTTAGGACATACAACTAAGAGGGGGGGTGAATCAGTTGTCCAAAACTTTCTTCTAATTAAACACTTAAATCCACTTTGTAATTCAACATCATAATAAGTCAATCATGGAAACATAATACATTAAATCAAGAACAGAAACACATCAACACATAAGACACCAAGATTTTGACATGGAAAACCTGGTTAAGGGAAAAACCACGGGGTGATTAACCCAAGATTGTATTCTCTGTTAGAAGAATAGAAAGAATAAAATGGCACATGCCAATTAGGGCTCACTGCCTGAGCACACTGCTCACAAGAGGCTCACTGCCTATAAGAGACACACTGTCTATAGAAGAATAAGTATCACATACTTGAACTGAAGAATAGCATCTTTACCATGCTTGAGTTAGTTCCATTTAAGCCCAAAACTTCTACTCTGCCTTTTGCTCTTCTCCTCACTACCACATTCTAATCTCCACAAGAACGCTTTGAAATGACTTTACAATTCCTTATTTATACAAGACATCGGCTTAGGACTAATCATCTAAGTTGGCAAACATTATAGAGAAAATACATAAATACATCATGACTAATTACAAAAGACTTCACGTGGAACAACACATTGTCGGCTACACAAATCTGAGACTTCAATCTTCTTCTAGGAACACACCAATCTTCACATAACATCTTCAAGATCATCTGCATGATGTGTAACTCATCCAGTCGGCTAGACTTAGGAATAGCACCATCATCTGGAAGTAATTCTTCAATTGCAAGCTCAAACTCCAATGCAGACCACTAATACAAACTAGACATGGTCCAAAGACCTCCACAAGCTAGCTTGAAGCACCAATAATATCCACACTACATCTGCTTACTAAAATCCTTATCTCCTTCATCCGGAACCTCAAGAACACAGTCTGTCATCACTGTCACAATAAAATAGATGCTTGTGGACCTTAAGGCCATGAACCAATTGAGTTGTCAATTCACATTGACTTCCTAAACACTCTCTCAAATCCGCAGAACATGATATTGCATTTTTGGATCTCACCGGACCTGTGTCACTCTGTCACCTCTGAACATCAGCCAGAACTGGCTTTACTTGAGTGGCCACAACTTCTTCAGATCTTCATGCGGACCTCTGAAATCTTTACTAGATCATCTTAAGACACATATCTACAAACCATTTGAATTGCATCCTCTAATCTTTATCTTAGCTAGGATCTTTAGCTCACTGTCTTCACTGTTCTTTTCTGTTGCTGATTAGAACTAATTTTGCACACAACTCATCCAATCCTTATCATCAATGCAACATGAGTATGTTGAAATCAATGACAATACCGGTTAGGCCTATACTTGCAAAAAAGGGTTCTTCTATGTGACCAGGGCACTGAAAGAAACCATCCAACATGAACACCCATTCACTTCACATGACCACAAGGTAAAGGAATAAAACCACCAAACAAGAGGATACTCACATATTGCCAAACTAGTGCTCTAGGTCATCACCTTGTAAGGAACAAAGACATGCCCAACTCCATGAAAAATAAGATCCTCAACCATGAGCTTCCAATGCCCACCATAGATTTCATTGACAATATTCATCCGAGAGTTAGATACCATGGATTCCAATCTCATAGATATGCAAAACAATGTCAATATACAAAACATCCATTGCAGCCCAAAAACCTCCAACATTCTACAATTCCTTCCAATAGATTCCCACAAGCTTTACAAGATAAATTAAAAAATGGAGGAATACCTAGAACCAAATTATCATGATTCCATCACATGGAAGCACATGTAAGCAACATGCAAGTCCATGTAACTCACACACATGCAACATGCAAGTCCATGCAAGTTCATGCAACTCACATGAAAGCACATACAAGCACATGCAAGCCATGGAACAACCTTATGCTTTGATACCAATCATTGGAATAAATGAATAATATTCAATCCAATTGTTAAACATCAAATCACCAAGATATGATACCAATTGGTGAGATAAAAGGCTTTGACTACTACAAAATAGAAATCTGAAAAGTGTACAAATATGAAAATTAAGTTTTCTTAATCCTTGAAATACCATGAAGAGATTCAACTTCTTTATGATGCTAGAATCAACCACTTTAACATGCTTGATATAACCACCTTAGATGAAATTAAAATAACAATAACATCACCATAAGATTGCAAATACAAAGAGACACAAATATCAACATAATAATGCAATATCTCACAACACAAGGTAACAATGCAACAAAAGATCAAACACATAACACAATGTTTATGTGGAGAAATCCTTGTGGGAAAAAACTCCATGAAGAAGGGAGGCCCAAGTTGTATTATTCTTCAAAATAGAGACAACAATACAATCCTTTCAATCTCCTCTTCAATCTTCAATCCAACAACACCTATGTAGAAAACAACTCTTTCTGTTACACACAACCTTCACTCTCAAGTCTCATATTTATACAAAATGAGCACCCATCAAAAACACTCGTGGGAAATGGACAAAATCCAACTTTCATATCTTGAGATTGTTTAGTGGGAAAAAGAGGGGTTTTGGGTTTTGGTAATTTCAAGGGTTTATGTGGAATCCTCCTTTCACACCAACATTCAAGGACATTCAACCAAGTAGATAACTCTACTATAGATCTCCCATCACTTGGAACAAATGGGAAGATTGGAATTGTGTGAATTTGTTGTTCAGTTAAGCTCGATTATGCTAAAAACCCTAATTTCATGAAATCATAAACAAACGAACAAATCACAGAAAATGATCGCACACAGAGATATCAAATGAAACTCAAATACATACCAGATTTCAAAGTTCGGTGTACAAAAAAGACAGGGAATAATAAGCAGATGCCCTAGTCTAGTGTACTTGTTTCTATCAGGATCTTTGAAGAAGGTCTACAACATAATTTTGTTGTCACAGAGATTTCATCGCATTGAAATTCAGAGGACTAATGAGTGGGAGCCCTAGTCCAAGACCTGATTTTCTTATTTGCTCTGCACTTCCGACAGTTTTTAATGCCTCCTTGCAACTCCACTTCTTCTGCTTCTGAAACCTATAACCTATAATCACAGAAAAGTGGGTTGGGGGTTGTGGTGTTTAGAGGCTTGCCTCGGTCAAGTCCCAGAGAGACATTCAAGTCTTCTGAACATTGTTGTTAGATAAAGTGTGCATATCCCTATGGGATAGAGGCAAAAACTAATTGATAAATGATTGAAAACACAATTGAATGTCACCTCGATGGTGTAGCTTGCATGAACATGAAGATCCTTCACATCATGAGAAGATGAAGCCAAATCTGCATAACAAACACAATAACAAAATAATACTTCTCTACAATAATGAATACTTTTAAATCTCTCATATCATAAGTATGCCAAAAGTTCATAATCATCTTCTCTAGTTTACAAATGAATGCCTAAACATGCTTATATATGCAACTAAACAACTTCCTGCCAAGAAATTTATAATTCAAACTTGAGGTGTCAGCATAGGACCTAATAACGGTCACATAACTAACACATGAAAATAGGTCCTGACCCAAAATAGGGCAGGACTAGGGTGTGGGAACCCAAGTCCTCCCCCATTTTAGGCAAGATTCATCATAAGTACATCCCATAGGTCCCATTTTCCATAAAACTTAAGGGTTTGTTCACCAGAAGTCGCCATTAACATGCAAAATGATCTAAATGCATTCTAAAGGACCTGGGAGCTAAACATAGGAGGGAAAATGCCCTAGGGAGACATTTTCTGACGTAACATTTAGCCCCCACTTTAATGTCTACATGAACGCAAGGCCCATACATTCATTATAGTATGGTCAACAAACACAACGAACATGCCAAGCACATGGAGCTAATGCATATGCAAAGATTGAGAACTATTTCTAGCCCCCAGTCTCAGGTAGGCATTAGAGAATTTAAGACATTACAAACATGTACATCACAATGAAGATAGTAATAAGCATGTAAAACAAGGAGGAGATAGTAATAGTCATGCAAGACATAGAGAAAACAACATTCAAGACACACAAAACATAGTGAATATAGTGCATGTAGTGATTATTTCTTTTTTCATTTTCAATTTTCCCATATGAATGCAAATGTAAGTACAAGGAAAGTAAACACACAACCCATAATGTAGGAGACACTCATCATCGCCAGTCTTTAGATTGCATATGGGGCAACAGACATGCCATACAAATCTCAGAGTGCAGGAGGGACTCATTTCCACCAGTCTTTAGATTGCACTTGAGAACAAGCACACCATACAAATCCCAAAGCATAGAAGGGACTCATCACCACTAGTGTTTAGACTATGCTTGGGAATAAAAATGCCATACACACACATGGAAGACATAGAGAAAACATGGCAAACAAGCAATGGAAGAAACCTATTGCTAGGTTCTGAACCATCTTAGGCACATTATAGGCACACACTAACAATTGAGCTTCGCTACAACAATTGTCAAAGACATGCTTAAGGGTTAGGATAGTCTCAGATCCGCTCCCTGCTTGCTCGGAGGACTTTTTGAAAATGATAGGATTGTGCAATCTTCTCGAGAAATACACCATCCCCACCTTCCATAGAAGGGCTTAAAATAAAAGGATATGCATGATATCTCGCCTCCGCAGAGGGCTTAATGATTGCAATATTGAAATAAGGATGTGCACTTGCGTGGAGATACAACATCCTACCTTTGTAGAGGGCTTACAAAAATGATTTGTTAGTATCAAAATCATTAGACAACTTACCTTATATATGCCCCCACCTTAAGGTGGTTGATATCATGTACCGATATCAAGCATGTTAAGGTAGGAAGAAACCATAGAAGGGTACAGGAGCTCTCACAAGGCCCATGCCCCTAGAGGTGACATGTTCTTTACGATCGCCAAATGTTCCCACAAACACATTCCTACAAGAAAAGAGGTTGGAAATCTTTCCATAACATAATAACCACATCACATGATCAAAAGAAATTCATGCAAATAACCACATCAAAAAGCCAAAGTTACACTACGAATTCAGAAACTGAGTATAACCATGGGGCTATACTGCAAGATCTCAGAATCAAATATAAACAAGGTGAGATTCAAAGACAAACAAAGTGCATGGAGCAGCTGTATTGTTATAGTTTGTTAGTGCGATACGATGACATCAAAATATCACACGAAGTGATTCTACTAGCCAAGCATCGGATAATATATATCAACCCCATCGCCATGTATGGACTAGGTCCATTTTTTGATTTCTCGCTGAAGGGACACTAGGTCCATATCAGTATTATTTATTTTTCATCATCTACCAGCTAGATAGAACCACTAGAGGAAGGTAAACAATAAATTAAGAGAGGAGAACAAGTGCCTTAGGGACAATCACATAAGAGGGTGCCCCCAAGTCACCAACCGCAACACTATGTCCTTAAGACACAACACACAACAATGAAAATAGAGGAGAAGCAATATAGAAGAATGATGATACAAATAGAAGTAGGTCATAAGAAATGTGGTCTCCTGGTATCCTTGACCTTACAAAAGAATCAAGGGTCATCCTAGGAGGCCTAAAGAACACATAACACATCATGGGGATAATACAACATGAGAGGGGAGGTTACATAAACAAGTAAATAATGCCACAACATAGGTGACCACCAAGGTTAGAAATACCTACTTGAAAGTAAAACTGGTCTAGAATTTGGAACTTGCGAGCATCTTAGAGAGATGCTCCATCAAGTTTTGTGTAGAATTTGAGCGGTTCACCTTAGATTATTCTTTGTTCTCAGAATATCCATATGGTTCTTGTGTCTGATATCCTCGTATATGTGATATCTTTTGTTGCTTGTGAGGAGGAGAACCACTATTATTTCCAACCGATGATAATCATCTTACTCTTTTCTGATTTTTAGGTAGCTTATTTTGTTGAGTTCATCTATCATTATCTTGCACAGTTTCAATCTTTTCTTTTGTCATGATCTGTTTCTTTGGTTGTTCTAGTTGTTTTTCCTTGATACATTTTGGTTATCTCCCAATCCTTGAAGGGATAATGGAGGAGGAACCTCAACATAAATTCCATTTCTCCTTGGATGAGGTGGGTTATCAAACTTTTCCTTATCCACATCTATTGTAGCAATTATCTGATCGTAGTTCAGATAGTCATCTTCTATTTCAATTGTATTTTGTTCCATCATGTTATTATCGATATGCTTAGGGAACGGATTAGTGAAGATCTTTAAATTCTAATTCAAAGGAAAAATTAACTTATTTCCATTATCATTCACACCAGATAGCTGTATAACATTCGAATCAATGAGGTCTTGTATTTCATGTTTAAGATGCATACATCGTTTAGTATCATGTCCTTGTTGTTGATGATAGTGACAAAAAACATTAGCATCAAAATAAGGTCATTGCATTCTACCAGGATCCAACAGTTTAATCAGAGGAAGCTTCAAGAGATTATTACTCACAACTTGATTCATGATAGAATGACAGGATTCAGATATCCAAGTGAATTTTCTTTGCTGAAATTGTGTCTTTTTCGGATTAGTAATAGTAGATACTTGAGAAAATTAATTTGAATTTGGCCCATTAACCTTGATGAAACTCTTATTATTCCTCTTAAAGTTGTTTTGTGAAGGTCCACCCATGGATTGACCAACTTGAGCTGATGCATTTTGGTTTTCATATTATCTAGACGAAAGCTGATAATCATGAAGGGTGATGCATAAATGTTGAAAAGAGTTATACTTCATCAAGAGAATCTTATCACAGATGTTAAGTTGTAGATTTGTAATAAACACCTTTCAAACATCCTCATCCTTCATCTGATAATGAATTTGCACATAGAGTTCTTGATACCGACTAATAAACTCAGTCAATTTCTCTTTCAGACCTTGCTTACAATGAACTAAATCAATCAAAGAGACTTGAGGTCCAATGTTTGCTTGAAAATGTTGTAAAAATTGATCAACTAGCTATGAAAAAGAGTGTATTGAGTTCAAAGGTAAAGAGTAAAACCATTCTAAAGTCATATCCTTGAGAGATCACGGGAAAAGTTTTGCTAATAAGTCTTCTTCAAAGTAAAAATCACTACACATAGCTGTGAATGGTGCCACATGAGTATTATGATTACCTTTTCCACCATATTTTTCAAAGTGAGGGGTCTCAAACCTCTTGGGCATAGGAGTTCTCAAGATTGCATAAGATAGGGGATTACGTGCATGATAGGTTGGTATATTAGGTTATGAAGAATTTGTTAAATTTGTCACCTTTTTCTATAAAGAAGTCATGCCTTACAAAAGTTGGTTTAGGATGGTACCATTAGGAGATGCGGTTTGTTGTGAGGAATTGGAACCGAAGTGTGGAGGTGATTGAGGATGAATATTGACAAGCAGAGGTTGTGAATAGGTGAGTGGTGGTTGAATATAGTGGTATGTGGAAGGTGGTTGAGAATAGTTGTATGTAAGATGTGGTTGAGAATAAGTGGGATGGAGAGGTGGTTGAGAGTAATTATTCATGAAAGAAGTCACCTTAGGTGCCAAATTTTGATAGTTAAATCCCACAGCTTTGGAATTTTGTGAATTAGTGCCATTAGATACTCCAATACCAGTGGTAGCATTACTACAAGTATTTGCATTAGTGGTTAAAATTGTTGATGTAAATGTAGATATTCCTGTAGTTGGTATAGGTGCCGATACTTGTGTGTGAGATGGTGACGACATGTTATTAATACCATTCGCACATTCAGTCGTTGGCATAACATTATTGTGTACTATATGTGTTAAACCTCAAATAACATTAATACCATCTTGTCCTTCTTTTATCAACTCTCTTATGTTGTGAATTACAGGTATAGCTTCTTCCGCTATCCTTTCATTTTCAACAAATGTTTGAAAATCGGCTAACTCTTTTTCAAGTTTGTTTATTTTCTCATTAGGTACATGTGTTATAAAATTTGTCTCTCCTTTTGTAAAGAAAGTATTTAGTGAATTTTCAGAGGTAGGAATACTATTTTCTTTAGAAGCACTAGATCCCATGAGTCTTCTACTTCTTCTTAAAGGGATATTTCTATTAGGGCACTCAATGCATAAACTAATAGAACAAACCCAAGGAGCAAGGTATGTTTAGGATCCAAAATGTTTGATTTTTTCAACTTTTTTCAATGCAAATGAGTGAAAGAAGAGGTGTTGTAAGGAAATTGATGAGGGGAAGCAAATAATATGTCTAATATAAGTCCAATAAACCAACAATATTTTTCACAACACACCTTTAGTGCAGATCTATAATGATGACAAGTCAAAACCTAGTGAAAATACACCTAAAATATGCAAATTTTCACCAATTTTCAATGTAAATTCCTAATAGAGAGGGTGTTGTAAGGAATTTGAGGAGGGTTAGCAGATTATAACCCTGATAATAGCCAATTAGTGCATAAAAATCCTTCACAACATCCCTATGATGCAATTCTAGAGAGACGATAAGGCCAAATCTAGTGAAAATGCAAGGTTTTCAAACCCTAGACATGAAATTTTGCAAGAAAGACACTATGATGAAAAACTAAAGATAGAAATCAGTCCTAAATGAGTGTTTAAAATAGTATTAAAATTTGAAACAAGATTTTAACCACCAACCCTAGCTAATGTATAAACTAGGTTATATGAAAAATGCACAATTTCAAGCATTTTTTAACAATTTAATCATGAAAATGCAATGTAAATGAATGATGAATTTATGTAATTTAAATAATATCTGATGATAATAATAAAAATTAAATGAAATTAAATGCAAACTAATTCAAATTATTTGAAAAATGCAAGCTAAGAATGCCAAATTTTTCAATTTTTTTTTTGTAATTTTTCAAATGCAATAAGATGAAAATGAAATGAATACAAGTATGATGTACAACACTCAAAAAGGTGCAAAAATTCTTTAAACATGAGTTCACCAAAATGTTTAGTGGGAAAAAGAGGGGTTTTGGGTTTTGCTAATTTCAAGGGTTTATGTGGAATCCTCCTTTCACACCAACATTCAAGGACATTCAACCAAGTAGAGAACTCTACTATAGATCTCCTATCACTTGGAACAGAGGTGAAGATTGGAATTGTGTGAATTTGTTTTTCAATTAAGCCTGATTATGCTAAAAACCCTAATTTCATGAAATCATAAACAAACGAATAAATCACAGAAAATGACCGCACACAGAGATATCAAATGACAATCAAATACATACCAGATTTCAAAGTTTGGTGTATGGAAAATTTGGGGACTAATGAGTGGGAGCCCTAGTCTAGTGTACCTGTTTCTATTGGGATCTCTGAAGAAGGTCTGCAACACAATTATGATACCGCAGAGATTTCACCGCATTAGAATCTGGAGGACTAATGAGTGGGCACCCTAGTCCAAGCCTTGATTTTCTTCTTTACTCTGCATTTTAGATAGTTTGTAATGCCTCCCTACAACTCCACTTCTTCCACTTCTAAAACCTGTAACCTACAATCACAGAAAAGTGGGTTGGGGGTTGTGGTGTTTAGAGGCTTGCCTCAGTCAAGCCCCAGAGAGACATTCAAGTCTTTCGAACACCGTTGTTAGATAAAGAGTGCGTATCCCTGTGGGATAGAGGAAAAAACTAATTGTTAAATGATTGAAAACACAAATGAATGTCACCTTGATGGTGTTGCTTGCATGAACATGAATTTCCTTCACATCATGAGAAGATGAAGCCAAATCTATATAACACACATAATAACAAAACAATACTGCTCTGCAACAATGAATTGAAAGCTTTCAAATCATAAGTATGCTAAAAGATCATAATCATCATCTCTAGTTTACAAATGAATGCCTAAACATGCTTATATATGCAACTAAACAACTTCCCACCAAGAAATTCATAATTCAAACTTGAGGCGTTGGCATACGACCTAATAACGGTCACATAATTGACACATAAAAATAGGTCCTGACCCAAAATAGGGTAGGACTAGGGCACGGATACCCAAGTCCTCTCCCCGTATTTCATGCAGGATTCATCATAAGTACATCCCCGTCCCATTTTTTATAAAACTTAGGGGTTTCTTCAATGGAAGTCATCATTAACATGCAAAATGATCTAAATGCATTCTAAAGGACTCGTGAGCTAAACATAGGAGGGAAAATGCCCTAGGAAGACATTTTCTGACATAACAGAGATACACCAAAATCATCTTCTTATAGATTCTCTTACACTTGTCATAGGCATCTTTCTAATATGGGCACGTAGAACCAAGAATAGGTAGTTACAAGACAATAATTGATGTTATATGTTGTCATAGAATCTCTTACACCTTATGACAATTGTAAGTTGTCATAGATGCTCTTACAAACTTATGACATACATCATAATAGTCAAAATATACACCTCCCAAAGATGGGCTCCAAGATTCTCCACCTCACCTCATTTGCTATTTATTGATATTTCTTGAGCAGTAAAAGTAACTCCGTAACAACCTACCACATAACCAATTAATCATTGAGGCTAGTAAATAATTATTACTATACCAGTAAAAATAATTTACTGCTAATGGTGAAACCTTTATCCCTTAGTAATACATTTAAAAAAATTAACACCCTATCTCTAAGGATGTTGGAACTCTCCAAGAACCTTGGAACATTCCAAGAATAGTGGAAACCATGTCATAGGATTTACAAGGTTGATGGCACCTTAATTCCAACAAAGACAGTGCTGTAAGGAAAGCTACCTAGCAAGAGTGTAATCTTGAGCTGAAAAGACTTGTTCATAATGTCGAACAAAGGCTTGGAGAATGCTAGCTAACTCCTATAGGAGTTGCTAGTCGACCTGAATTTTCTTAACAAATTGGGAAGTGTGACGAGCATGTAAGGCTTGAAAAAACCTATTTGTCACTTAATCTCCAATCTTAGGATAATGAAGTCAAGCTTTGATTTGGGTTGCATGAGCTATATGAGCATCAATAATTTATTTCTAGTGTCATAGCTGAGCCACCCGAATTTGGACAACAAAATCAAATGGTTGAGCCTCCAAAGCAACAGTGGCATAGATTTTTAAATGTTAAAAATTGCACATAGTGCACAATTGGTGGGGTCACATCCATGATCAACCAAAATATGATGCCACATGGGAGAGAGAAAGGTGAAAAATCCCCCTGACCAACTTGATGGTTACTGTAGAGAAAATGGCTGGAAGACCAAATAACATGGCAAGCTATGAAAAATAAAAATACTAAACACTTTGACTCCTGGAGGAAGAGAATGTCTAAACTTGGAAATTGAAGATGGGCATCCTAAACATAGTTTCCATGGGAGGTTTGTAAGGCCCTGAACATTGCAAGAAATATAGTTCATTTAACGAGTGTTGAGAAGCATCTTGTTATATAGCTCTTCAAGAGTAGAATAACTATTCTTTAACCTCACATCATATGCCTCAGAACTTCTAATTTAGAAGTTGAGATACACAGGTTGTCATTTCCTTGGCACATATTCATCATTCTCTAATTTCTCTGGTGGGCTTCATGACATTGTTTACCCAACAGAAGGAGGGGAAGTATGTCAGGAATTAATAGATAGCAGCTGAGAAACAATTGAAGTTGCTAGTGGAGAATTTGAAAATCTCACCACATTTGACATTTCATCATTAGAGAAATCCTAAATTTTTCAAACCCTAAAAAATTTCAAAACCTTGATAAAAAATTTGTGCCCTAGCTAACGCGACTTGCAAATCTATGGCCCTACAGAAAAAAACATGATTTTCCTTGCTGCTCATGTGACCTACCAATCCTTCAAAATGACATGATTCTATGTTCCATGTCTATGATTTATCTTCCTACCTTGGTCATAATTTTAACCACAAAAAAATTGTGATCCCCTATGTTTAACACAACTTCTAGGATATGTAAATAAATCTACCACTATTTTAGACAAATACTAGAATGATTGTCTTGAAATAAAAATAACCTATATTTTTTATAAAAATTAACCTACAATTTTAAAAAAATTGCTCAAAAATAAAATCATGATTTTTAGATATATAAAAAATTCACCATTTCAATAGAAAAAATCCTCCGATTTCATGCAAAAACTAGGTCACAAATTTTTACAAGTAAAAAATCTGCAATTATTATTAGAAAATAACTTGCAATTTTTACCTTAAAAATCCTTGCGCAATTTTTAACATTTAAAAATCTATGCGAATTTGCCCTTGATGCAAATTCATACAACTTCTTTTGGTTCTTCCCTGTGCTATGAGTGATTCCACAATCCATCACTATCGATAGTAGCCCCTAGGATGATACACTTTTACCAATCTTGAACCTCTAGTTGAGCTTTGATACCATATTACAAAAATTGAACACAGAATGATTATCAAGATATTTGATAATAAATAAGGAGTGAAAGGATCCTTATATTTAAGATTACAAAAGACTTATCCAAAGTGGATAAGAACAAAAACTAATAAAGCAAAAAGAAAAAAGAATATTCCTAAAGTCAAAATGACTTTAATAAAGCCTAAGCTAAAAGCTAATTGACCATTATAAACTAAACATTACTTAAATAGTGGTGGCATACAAATCCTATAAGTTGAAGCCTTACAAGATGAATTATGTGTTGTATGATCTTAAGCTCAATGTAATAGTGCATTTAATACAAAAGTTGATGCATTAAATCTTCTAGTCAAACCTTTTGAGATTAAAATAACTTACTTGGTATTGAAAATTTTTATTCAACCTAACCTTAATGCTAGGAAAATGTGATGGATATAGTAAATTATATTAATATGATTTTTTGATTAAGTATATTAAGGGCAATGATAATAGGGTGGTTGATGCATTGAACATAAGACATTAAATTGTAGCTATATATGTTGCATGGATGACATTTAGACAACATGTAATAGCAAACTTGCCAGAATATCAACTCTACCAAAAGAGTGGAGAGGCTTTGGAAATAAACACTCAGTTGATAAATTATGAAATATTTAAACTAGAAGGGGATTGGTTACTTTGTTATTAGGAGAGAATGTATATTTACATTTAGGTGGTGTTTTGTAGTGTATCAAATTATATAATGTTTTATCAAGACTCAATTGCATAGTTTTTGAGTGAATTATTATCGACCCATATTTCATGAGTAGTAGTTCACAAGAACCCATCTCTCATGAGAACTAGAACTTTCAAGGATGTCACTCATCCCAATACTACTCTATGTCAAGTATGCTTAACCATGGAGTTTCCCCCAAAATTAAGCCTACTTAAAGAATGTATGTACCAATTAGTGGAGAATTGAGAACTAAGGTGTTGTAGAATCTCATAATACATTTTATTTTGGACACCTTGGAGTAAGAAAGATGGTTTATTTGGGACCTTTGTACTTTTGATCAAGATTTTGTTAGATTCCCAAAATAATTTGTAGTATTTCTTCTACAAAGAGGATTTATTCAAAAAGTAGAAGCCAAAAAATGAGAGATCAAATTGCAATCAATACTTTCATGTGCATTAATTATTCACAAAGGAATAATGCATAGATATACAATCACATTTGTAAAAAATACACAAAGTAGAAAATTATGTGATAAGGTTGCCAACTAATAAAGGAAAGTACTTTCCTAATAAACTCGCTAATTAACTTATGCTAATGTGTAAATATAATTTTACGCCAACACCCATCATAAGTGTAATTTAGGGAGGTTACACAAAAGATAAAAATAAAGATGAAGATGAGGATGAAGATGGGTCCCAACAACAAGGCCTAATTAGGCACCCATTTAAAAACAAAGATATCTCATAACCGAAGAAAAGGAGAAGAACCTAGTGGGAGAAAACTCCTCTCCAAAAAAGAGAACAACATGTAAGAATGTACAAGTGACATGGATTCAAAACCAAGTCCATAAAAAATACATAATAAATATCTCCCCATGGGAGAGAGTAGATGAATGAGATTCTAAATCCCCTCTAAGAAGCAACTCCAATGTACCAATAATGAGTGCTTGAAGATAGAAACCAATCCACTGCCTGCAAACAACATGTCTCCCCTTTAGAAGAAACAAATTCACTAGTAAACATATAAGCCATTACCACATCCTATATGAATAGGGAATCTAAATCCAATCTCATGTGCACATTTTGTATCAGAGTCCAAGTTTCAACACTGGGCATCAAGGGCACATTTGTTTTTCCGTGCATTGAATTTAATTATGGCACCTTGTTCATGTAGTATGCCACCTAGAGCTAGGAGAGGACGCTTGTGCATCAATTCTTCTAGTGATGCTCATTCTCGAGCCACTTGATCTGCTTCACTGTCAGTTTCCCAAAATCAAGATGTACTTCCTAATATATTCCCTTAGATTCTGCAGGTGCTTCAAGCTGTATTAGATAGAATACTACCTATTGTAGGGGAACCGTGAGTGGAGGTACCATTGATGTCTGCAGATGAGCACACATTAAATCAAAGGGAACACAATAGGAGCCCTCCACCATATTGAGAGAAGCACGATGAGGAGGTCATTGTGGAGTCAGTTCACTTCGATCCTTTGTACTTAAAATGACAACAGGAGGCAGAAGGTCCAATTTGGGGCTCTCACGACCCAAGAGATCAAAGACACGTTTAAATGTCTACAGCCTCCTACCTTTTCTAGAGCTACTAAGGGGACTGAGGCTTGGCTCCTTAGTTTGGATTGATTCTTTAGGTTGCACCCTTATGGGAGTAACCTAAAGGCCTGAGTCACAATTCATCTCTTACATGATTCCGCATCCACATGGTGGCACATTGAGGAGCACAAGAACCATCTTTCACTAGATACTCTATCATGGAGTACATTTTTGGAGAGCTATAGAGAATGATATTTATCTGAGCACTATCGTCAGCACCGCATCGACGAGTTTCATGATCTACAACAATGAGGTTCAATGGTGGCATAGTATGAGAGCTAGTTCTTAGAGTTGATGCATTATGTTGAGTACCTACAGGATGAGAAGCTTCTCATCAATAAGTTTATTAGAGGCTTAAATGCTAGAATAGTAGGACCAGTACATATGGATGATCCCCAAACTATGCGTGAGGCTACCAAGAAGGTGTATATTGCTGAGGAGATTCATGGGAAGACCCATGATTCATGTGCCCATTTTCATAATCATACCTAGCAACAATAGGATCTTGGATTTTGTAGACCCCCACTTCCTCACAAAGGAAGTTTCAAAGTTGCATCAATGCCTCCTAGGCCCCCACGACAACAATAGCATCAGGGGCAAAAGTCTAGACCACAGTAGAGAGCACAGGGTGGCCACACTAGAGTGTGGCAGGCTCAGGGTCCTTGTAGAGATCAAAGACATCAGATACAAGGTGTGAGACCTGCATGATCATATCAGTTTTTAGAGGTGCTTAGAGTAGTTTAGGTAGACCAAGAGCTCAATAGTTTAGTAGGATGCAGTCAGTGCATGTTTAGACGAGAGGACCATGCTACATTTGTGGTGGCATTGGACACTTAGCTAGAGAGTGTCCCTACGGGTTCACTGGGGGAGGAGGATAGTGTGTTGGAGGCTCAAAGCAGAGTGTAGGTGATGTGGGTAAATCCCACCATGTATTTGTAGTGGTCGATAACTGCCAAGATGACTATCAGGCCATAATAATCTGACAAGTGAAAGAAATACATTTTAACTGGTTTATTCATAGCAATTAATGTAAAATTCCAAAATTGATATGGCCTCAAAGAGGCACCTAGAAATTGTAGAAACCAAGAAAATAGAGGAAACAATAATTAAAATTTTAATAGGGGCATAGGTAATAGGCATCGTCTACTGAGGGGAGAGCCTCTTGCTTGGATGCCCATCTTCCTTCACATTTTGTAAATGGCATAAATAAAACAAATGAAATCCTTGAAATACAAGGCACCTGCAATGAGTAATCAAGTTTCAGTATATGTGAAAAATTATCGATACCAAAACATAGAAAGTTGGGAAATCTAGTTGGGCACAACCCTAAAATAATATTTTCCTTGGATTCAAATGAATCATATATAAATATCACAACAAAAGTATGCTTCTTAGCACCACATATGTACTTGAAACTTGCAATAAAAACTTAGAAAATTCTTTCACGCCTAGGCAGAGAGAAGATTTATTCTTGCTGCACTTCTTGAAATAAAAAATGGCCCCTATAGAATGTTGGCGCAACCTCTTATAGGAACTATAAAACCCTAAATGAAAGTATTCATTTCATTGATGTTATACCTTTCATTTTATCAAAATGAACTATTTTTTTCATAGGAAAAGGAATTAACTTGGGTTAAAATTAGGAATTCTTTTGTCTAAAGTAGATATATAAATTTAATTTGAAAGTATTGGCAATGATTTTTTTTTATAAGCTTGTATGGTTGAAATATCTAAGTTATAAATTGACCAGTGTTTGTAATTAAAATTATTGAAATCACATAAATTATTTTAATACTAACAAGCCATGCATGGAATGGTGTTGATGGTGTATTATTCCAAGCAGAATATGTTCCAAAGGATTGGAATTTTCTTATAATTAAGCATGTAACTCATTGGTTGAGAAAATGTTCTAATGCGTTTGCCATCTCATGAATTTATAAACTTGCATATCTATATGTTTACATGTTAGAAATGGGTAGAATGTATTTAGTTGAATTCATAAACACAGTTCATGCATGTCAGCCTCGAAGAGTTAGTTTCTTCATGATGGGTTGGGCTACTCATGTGGGTAGCACAGGGACGTCTTCAACTTTGTGGTAGGGTTGAAGTCACCCTTATGATACTCTCTCTTCTTTGGTGTATGAAGAAGGAGCTTATGGCGAGAGACCGCACCAAGATGCCATGAATAACAAAGTATTTCAATAAAAAATTCTTGAAAGAATTCATGTATGTAAAATTGTTATTGACACTATATTGATTTTAATATATGTAAAAGTTGAGTATTTTATCCACTTGTGGAATTATGAAATGATATGATTTCATATATAATGTTTCCTAAGTATGAAGAAAATCATTTGATATATGTGAACTATTGGATTCATTAGTGATATATGGCACTAAATGATCAGAAGGGTATTAATCTTTATGTAAGATTAATTGCAAAGTAGAAATTTGTGAATTGACTATGATATATTGTTATATGTACCATGTACATCATTGATTTTGAAATAACTTTGTTTATCTATTATCTTATATTTAGTTTGAAATTGATAGAATCATGTTGAGGCTGTGATGTTGATCATGTTGAGTATTATATTATCTTGTTCCTTGACATAGTGTCAATGACGAAAAGTTTAGATTCATTTTTGCATGATGTAGTATTATGTCATAATGTTATTATTTTATATGGTGAAATTTTTGTGTTGTTACAAACATCAAACATTGCACAATAATTTTGAATGCTAAACTTTAAATAATGAATTGTAAATGTTGAACACCAGGCCTTAAACATTGGGACATGAGCCCTAAGATCAATATTTAGATCCTTAAGGGTTTAATGCTAAGTTTCTCTCTCCTTCTCTATTTCTCTATATTTGTTTCTTTCTCCCTAGGGAGAGATAGTGGGAGATTATTTTGCATAGTGAAGTTGTTGCTAATCATTTTACATGAAGTGAGTTTATTGTTAGTAATTAAAGCTTCTCTTTGATCTTTAAGAATACAATATTATCTACTAATGACACCAACCACATGAATATAGAAGCTTTTTTGGTATGGCTAACTAGATTAGTAGTAATAAATAAATCAAAGAAAAGAAAAACATACTTAAAATATAAACTTAAGAACTTGACAATATACTTACAAATTGTAAAACTTACTTGTTTTTATATAATTAAATCTAATAAACCATCTGGGTCAACTCTACTCTTTATAGTGTCAAGTATTTCTTTATGGTCAAACTCACAAATGTTCCTCAAATTATTATTATATAATCAACCTTGATATTTGACCAATTGAACATTTGATGAAACAATAAGGTTAAACTAATGAAGAATATTCCTATGTTTGTGAAAGTCCTCAAATAACCACACATCAAACTTCTTCATTAGGTACCTTCTAAGACACATTATAGAAACAAAAAAAAACCTTGTAGGATACTCAATAAATTCTCCATTAGTGATTGGGACAATCAGTTTATTTTTTGTCTCTGCACAATGACACATGTAATAATTTATTCCTTCTTTATTATTCCCATCAACAACAACAACATCAAAATGACCTACATTGTATTGTATTGATAAATAAATTCCACTAAATAATCTAAAATATTAATTTCAACTAAATAATAAATTTATAATACCTAGTTGCACTAAATTTGATATATGGTCAAAGTCAATTGATACTTCCATCTCATTGAGTTGTGGTGCTAGTGAAATTCAATACGTCTCAAATTGAAGTAAAGGTTTGTAATACTATTCATCAACCACCATTTTGACTCACATACTTCCCAAAACTCCATAGATAAGGAATCAAAACTTTCTATCTTGAATAAATACTCCATGAACTTGCATTTGAGCTTCTAAATGAGTGGAACTCACTTGATTCTATTACCATACAACAATATGAACATATTTTACAATGTTATCTTATTCAAATATAAACCTAAAAATCTACAAACTACATAGACTTGCCTTCATTACATCAACCCATTATTGAGTTACACCATTCCATTATGGTTTCTACATCTATCAAATTAGCATCACCTTAACTAGTACTTCAACTCTTCTCATGCTAGGGCTCTTTTTACACATACTTTTGCATCACCATGCTCCCCTTTTCCATGCCTATCCTTAGTGAAATTTTAAATATGTTGAACATCACTCATCATATACATGTTGTTCAACTAATAGAACAACCACATATTCTTGAATTGTGGTGCATAGTTATTTGAATAAGTGAAAGTTCTTGAAGCTATGTACCGCTTTTATAAAGAAAATGACCAACACTAATATGTCTTTTTAACTTGAATCATTTTTAGCCCCTTTTGGAAACTTTGAAAGTTTTAAACTATTCTTCAAGGTAAAGGGTATTCGAAAAGACCAAAATTGGGAAGAATGGAAACCTTTTGTAGTTGCAAGGTTGAGACACCTTTCCTAACAATATATATTTTGAATTTGAATGATGTAAATTAGTGAAATATAGATTTTTTAGTATATTTTATGTTTGTATTTTTTTAAAAGATAATTTGAATGTAGTTTTTTTTGTAAAATTGACACTATAATTTAGTTTTTGATAAAATGTTTAAAAATAAGGTTAAGCAAACCTCCACTTTTTATATAGTAAATTTATTTTTTTTCTTCAATTTTTTTTGTATTCATAACTTGAAACTTTAGTGCATAGATTATTATTTTTTCCTATTTTGATAAATATTTTTTTAAATAAATCTTGAAAGTTACATGTACTAAAAACACAATTGTTTTGATGAGCCTCCACTTTTTGTCTTAACTATTTATCCAAAATAAAAAATGATTTAATTGTCTCGATATGGAATCTCTAAAAATGATTATTTTCTAAAATTGTTCAAGTAATTTTCTTAGGGCATCAACTATGACCTTATCTTTACATGGGAGTCTACCCAAAAATACCCATAGTTTAATTTTATTGGGATCCCCAACTCTTTAACATCTCTTGATAGCTTTCAATAGTGTTTTTCTATTTATTTTTAGTGATTTAATTGATTTGTTAATTAAACAAGATTTTTTTAGTGCACTCCTTACCTGTAGTTGATGTAAAAATACATCAAGTAGCATTACTATTTTAATGCATGAGGTTAAACCTATGAATTGGTAAACATTAATTAAATTTCTTACAATTAATTTTTTCAGCATTAGTATTGGATGATCTTAGACCAACGATCTTCATAGTGTCTATAAAATTAATATTTCTTATCAAATGTTTAATAAATAGCACACATTCCTTTTCATTTAAGATTTCAAAAATTTTATCCATATTTTATTATCAATTATTCTACAAGTGTGTTTTGTAATTTCACTAGGAATTGGTTTTAAGATATTTTCATCAATTTTTATTAGATACTTAGTGTTTTAGAATAATGTTATGTTGTATTTTTATTAGTATGTGTTGTTGGTTTTCTATATTAGGTAAATTTATTCATTTTCAATATTTTTCAATTGGGTGCCCGATAATGGGCTAGTTCATTAGGCGGCTTGCTCTAATGACAACTCCCGAGAGAATAAAATGTGTGAATGTAGGCAGAAGGATAGATGGCAGGATGACCATCATCATTGTGATAGGTGGCTTGTGATACTTCAAGGGAGTAATTCCATTTATGATGTTATGTGGTCATTTGGATGTGGCATCATTTCTTTGTTCTTCTACTCTAGTTTTTTGGCTGTCAAATGGCTTTTGCTGGAGAGGGAGGTGGTTTGGAGGGTGAGAGCAAAGGACACATTGCACAACTTTATGACAAGGGCAAGAAGGTGGCTATGGAGCCGCCTCGGAGGCAATCTAGGCAAAGGGTTAGTAACGGGATATATGCAAAGAGATGGGGGACCAAAAGGTCACCACCATGGGACTTTTTGGTCTAAAACAGAAAAAATGTGAGTGTGATATAATGCACTTGTGTTTTGTTTCACTTAAAACTAAAAAAAAACTCCTTTTGTTGTCATTCAGCCACGGCCAAAGGAGTTAACCAACAAAAAAATAGAGTTGAAAGCATGATCATGCTGAAGGGAAGTCTCTCCAAGCAAGTGCAAGAGAGAAAATGACAAATTCATGATGCCACCTCACCGCCAAAGACATCATCAAGCAAATTTGGAGGGTCTAGTAGCCGAAGAAGGTAGGGTTTGACTAATTTTTGTTAGTTTGAGAAGATTTTTTGTGTTTTACAATGTTTGATTTGTTTTTATATTGCATTTACAGTTATTGAGGCAAGAGAAAACCCAAATCCAGCTGAGGAGGGTGAAAACAACCCCCAAACCCCTCCAAACCCTCCAAACCCTCCTTCACGTCCTCACAATGTAAGGGATAGTCAAGAAAACTACCTACAGATAATAGAAGAAAACAAGAAACATCTTCAAACTCTTATTCAAATGCTAAACAATCCAAGTGCAAGCACTGATCGTAGGAGAGTGCTTGAGAAGTCACTAGAGGAGATTGTTTCCCACACCAATTTGGTGAAAAAAAAAATTGCCAAATTTCAAGACTATAGGGAGAGGTGTCGGCAATACTATGTCAACAAGTTGTCATATGAACAAGTGAAGAATGAAAAAATTACAAAATCTCAATTATGTGCACACTTTATTAATCCCAAAACTGGCCAAAGATTAGAAGAAACTTGTAAACGGTTTCCTATTCATTGGTGTACAAATGAAGAAATATCCCAAAAATTTTGGGATAGATGGTACATGGTCTTCGATGAGGCCCATGCAACAATGATGAGGTGCCACAATATTTCTTGAGGAAACTCCATTGTGAGTTTGTCCTCAAGAAGATTCCTAATTATTTTGACATTTGCGAGTTCCAAGGTAGAGGTGGTGGCTTTGCCTAAGATAGAGATGGGGCTCAGCGAAATCAAAATTGTGTGCTTGTACCCCTATTAAGGCCAGAATGTAGGTCACTCCCTTCAACTTTAAAGGAGAGTGTTGAGGTGGAGACATTACATTCATTGACTACTCTCACCCAATCTCTATCACAGCATGCCGATGATCTTACCTAGGTTGATGAGGGTGAGAGCAGTAGGCATCATTTGTCCCTACATTTGTGCAGTTCATGTGGGAACCTATGTGATTATGGGATGCAGGACTCACGGCAGGACCCTCGGTAAGATACTACGACATAGGAGCAACATCCAATGATGGAGACATCCATATTGGATGAGATTGTTCTCACCGATGATCTCTTACAGACTACATTTGGTATTGACTCTTAGGTAATTTTTTACAAGTTTCATCTTGATTTAATATATTGTTATTTAAAATTTGTAATTAATTTTATATAACTTTCTATATTATAAGTCAAAAATAATGTCTGTAATTGTCTGCGCAGTGAAATTCCAGGTTCAGAGTCTTCATCCTACCTCTGTTAGCCATCCATTGGCGGGTTATGAGAGGAGGTCAACTTAGTAGGTATGTATTTTATCACATGATCATAATTATTGTAGATATGTCAATGGTAATATTATTTTGTGACAATTTGATGATTTCAATAGTCATCGAGACCTCCATGGTTTCCTTGGTCCCCTGGATGCAAATCTACCACTTTTATGGAGGTAAATTTAACCATTTCTAATCATTATTCATTTTTAAAATAATGTTATGTATTTATTTTTGTCGAATAATCTTGAACTTGAATTTCAGATGCTGAATGTGGAGACTCCTCATCTTCATTAGTCAGCACAGATAGGCATTGTTGTAGCCATGGTATCTTAAAATCCTTTGACCGAGGTATGAGAAAAAAACATGAAAATATCATAATTTTGTATTTCTTGTTTTATCTCATGTCATTTGATGTACATAAATGATATTTATGTTTAGTCAATTTTTCTTCTTGATGCTTCTCACAGGAGGTCACAACTCCAGCCCATCTAACTATGGACAAAGAGAGACAAGATGATGGAGAGTGATCATCAAATGGTGGTAAGTGATCGATTACATATGTGATGTTATATATTTCATGTACATTTTCTATAGTAATGTGCATATTGTTTGATTGTATTAACAGGTGGAGTTGGATGAACTTCTATCGAAGAGGTCTACTTGACAGTAGAGAGAGGATGAGTCATGGATTGGCTCTCCATCTTCATGGTCAAGCAATGGTCACTGATTATTTCATAAAAGTCCATAGGAAACTAGTTTTTGGGGCATTTTTTGTATGCCTCGATGGCTTTGTATACATACTTTTGTATTTTACCAATGTATATTTTTGTATATATGCCTGTATGGCTTTGTTTGGACATGCCTATATGGCTTTGTATATAAACTAGATCTTATGTTCATGACATTATGTATATGACAATTTATATTAAATATTTAATATGATGATCAATTATCATTATAGGAATTTGGTTTTACACATGCCAATTGCATTTGCTTGAAAGTTTATAAATCATTTTCAAATAATCCATTTTGTGCATATCTTGCAATCATTGCATTCTGTGGGACTATGCATTTCTTTGAGGCATCATTTCAAATAGTTCATGCGCCTTGTCTATGCTTCCACACTTTCCATACATGTCTACAAGGGTAGTTGCAAATACAATACATGTGAAAAAATTCCTATATCATTTATGCTTTGATGGTTGTCAACACCATGTTCCCTAGATCCCATTCTGGCATAGGCAAGGAGGAAGTTGGATAAGGTTGTGCAATTTGGTTTTAGACATGCCAAAATTTGCGTTTGGGTGAAATTTACTTTTGTGCATTTGCTTGAGAGTTTTTAAAGCCTTATGAAATATCCATTTCATGCATATCTTGCAATCATTGCATTCCATGAGACAACATTTCTTTGAGGCATTGTGTCAAACAGTTCACGTTCGTTGTATATGCTTCCACACTTTGCATACATGTCTTGTAGGGTACTTACAACTACAACATTTGACAAAATTCCTATATCCTTTATGCTTTGATGGATGTCTATATCGTGTTCCAAAGATACCACTTCTAAGGTTTTTGGAATTTAGCTTTACACTCACCAATTGTATTTTCTTGAAACTTTCTATAGGATTATAAAAAAATCCATTAAATGTTCATATCTTACAATCATTGCATTCCACGAGGCGACATTTCTTTGAGGCATCATGCCAAATAGTTCACGTGCCTTATCTATGCTTTCACACTTTGCATACATGTCTCTGAGGGTAGTTGCAACTACAACATCTAAAAACATTCTCATATGTTTTATCCTTTGATGGATGTCCATTTTGGCATAGGCAAGGAGGATACTGGCTAATGTTTTGGAATTTTGCTTTACACCTGCCAATTGCATTTGCTTGAAAGTTTATAAAGCCTTATCAAAAAATCCATTTTGTTCATATCTTGCAATCATTGCATTCAATGAGGTGACGTTTCTTTGGGGCATCATGCCAAATAGTTCACATGCCTTGTCTATGCTTCCACACTTTGCATACATGTCTACAAGGGTAGCTGCAATTACAACATGTGACAAATTTCCTTTATCCTTTATGCTTTGATGGTTGACCATACATTGTTCCAAACATTCTACACTGGTGTACAGATAGGGAGGATGTTGGCAAATGTTGTGGAATTTGGCTTTACACGTGCCAATTGCATTTACTTGAAAGTTTCTAAAAGTCTTTTCAACAAATCCATTTTTTGCATATCTTGCAATCATTGCATCCCATGAGAGGACATCTCTTTGTGGTGTTGTATGATCAAATAGTCCACGTGCCTTGTCTATGCTTCCACACTTTGCATATGTCTTGCAGGGTAGTTGCAACTACAACTTTTGACAAAATTGCTATATCCTTTATGCTTTGATGGATGCCTATACTATGTTTCAAAGATACCATTTCTAAGGTTTTGGAATTTGGCTTTACACCTGCCCATTGCACTTGCTTGAAAGTTTCTAAAGCCTTATCCAAAAATCCATTTTGTTCATATCTTGTAATCATTGCATTCCATGAGGCTACATTTCTTTGGGGCATCATGCCAAATAATTCACGTGCCTTGTCTATGCTTCCACACTTTGCACACATGTCTACAAGGGTAGCTACAATTACAACATGTGACAAATTTCCTATATCCTTTATGCTTTGATGGCTGTCCATATGATATTCCAAACATCCTATTTTGGTGTACAGATAGGGAGGACCCTGGAAAAGGTTGTAAAATTTGGCTTTACATGTGCCAAATGCATTTACTTGAAAGTTTCTAAAATCTTTTCAACAAATCCATTTTTTGCATATCTTGCAATCATTACATCCCATGAGAGGACATCTCTTTGTGATGTTGTATCAAATAGTCTAGGTGCCTTATCTATGCTTCCACACTTTGCATACATGTCTCGTAGGGTAGTTTCAACTACAACTTTTGATAAAATTGCTATATCCTTTATGCTTTTGATGCCATCCTAGCTCAACCATACTCACATCAATTTGGCTCTTTGCCTTGAACACTTGCTCACAACATATCATGCCTTCACTATTCACATGAATTCTAACCTTCATGGTCCTTTAATATGACATATATCTTGTCTAGAATCATGCAATATAATATATGATCTTAACTTGATATGTTCATGCAATGAACTGAGCAATTCAATCTCCCACTAGCTCACACTAGCTTCACTCTAGGTCTAGAACAAAACCAAATCTTGATTGGAAGTCTTATATAAATTCACCATGGTTTGAAAATACTCATACATGCTTAAATTCACTATACCAACCTTATCCATGCATGGACAGAGCTCTGTGATTAGTATAACATGTACTTGCTTTGTAAGTGGTCTAGGAGCTTGTAGCCCTTCTCAGAGACCTTTTATGTAATAACTACCTTAATACACCTGATAATTGAGATCTGAGACTTGATTTGGATACCCTTTTGTCCCTTATTAAACATATGTAAAAATCAGGTAGGCTTGTTTTGTACGGAATAGATAAAACTTGGACTATTACAGTCAAATTAAGCCTATTTTAGGGACTATTTTGTAACAATAGAGACCAAATTGATTGATCAGGTCCTAATATTGATAGGCAAGATGTAAGTTGAAATATATAACATGTCTAAACACTCCCCTTTCAGATATCAATCACCCAACACAAGAGATCTCAAAAATACACTAAAATATCACTCACCCAGCACACCTTTGGATGATATACCTATAGATGATGAAATAGTTCATTGTGATTTGATACTGTTTATTCTTTTTCATATTCCATTTTTAATAGTAAGCCTAATGATTATCATATGGATAGTTATGAGTACATATGTACTAATGATCTAGACCTTGTGATGCACCTTGTAGGACATGCATTGATTACATAATCTTACCTCCTACTAATGACATTCTTGTATTTTATAATGATTCTCCTATCACATGCATTGAGTGAGGTTCTAGCTTCTTAGAACATTCATGGTCTATAATTATATTGAGCATCTTATCTATGGTCCATCTCTTATCATTGTTTCTACCTAGCTATTATGAGCATTTACGATCAAATATTGACATATTTTTCTATTTTAGAGAATTTACATCATTGATCCTACATTTTTATATCTTATATGCCATGCCTTATAATATTACATTGGTATATCTTAAATATCATGATCTCATATTTGTTAGTTTTAGGATAGACAAATGAGAGGGGGGGGGGGGGGTGAATCAGTTGTCTCAAAACTTTCTTTTCTTTAAACACTTAAATCCTTCTTATATTTCAACAACATAGTAATAATTCAGTCAAGGAAGCACAATAGAATAATTCAAGAGAAGAAACACCTTAACACATATGACACCAAGATTTTAATGTGGAAAACGTAGTTAAGGGAAAAACCACAGGGTGACTAACCCAAGATTGTATTCTCTATTAAAATAATATGAGGAACAAAATCGTACTTGCCAATTAGGGCTCACTGCCCGAGCACATTGCTCACAAGAGGTCCACTGCCTACAGGAGACACACTATCTATAGAAAAATAAATATTACATACTTGAACTGGAGATTAGCATCTTCACCATGCTTGAATTAGTTCTATTTAAGCTCAATACTTCTGCTCTGCCTTTCGCTCTTCTCCTCTCTACCACGCTCTCATCTCTACATATATTTTGAAATGACTTCACAACTCTTACTTATACAAGACATCAACTTTGGGATAATAATCAAAGTCGGCACAATACATACTTTATTTTATTACAGAGCAAATATACAAATACAAGTTGATTTGTTACAAGATCTTCATGCATAACACCACACTATCAGCCACACATATCTAGGACTTCAATCTTCTTAGAGGAACACGCCATGCTTTCCAGAACATCTTCAAGATCATCCGCAAGATGTGTAAAACATCCAATCGGCCAAGATTAGGAAGAACATCATCATCTAGAAGTAAATCTTCAATTACGAGCTTAATCTTCAATGCAAATTGTCAACACAAATTGGACACAATCTAGAGACCCCCACAAGCTTTCCTGAATCACCAAGAACATACACACCACTTCTGCTCACTGAAATCATTCTCTTCTTCATCTAGAACCCCAAGAACATAGTTTGTCATCATTGTTACATTGGAATAAGTGCTTGCAGACCTCCAGACCATGAACCAATTGAGTTGTCAATTCACATTGGCTTCCTAAACACTCCACCAAATCCACATAACAAGATATTGCATTTCCAGATCTCACCAGACCTATTTGTGTCACTCTGTCACCTCTAAACATCTACTAGAACTAGTTTTACTCATATGGCCATAACTTATTCAAATCTTCATGCAGACCTCTCAAATCTTGACTAGATCATCTTTATACACATATCTACAAACCCTTTGATGCACATCCTCTGATCTTCATCTTAGCTAGGATCTTCACTTCATAGAGCTTCACTGTCTTCACTATTCTTCTCTATTTCTGATAGGACTAATTTTCTCAATATCCTCAGCACATAGCTCATCCAATCCTTGACATCAATGCAATAGGAGTATGTTGACATCAATGACAACACCCATTAGGTCAATACTTGCAACAATCTCCCCTTTTGTCATTGATGGCAACATATGATGTGAAAAACTATTTTAACCATCAAGACAAGAACTTCTCCTCACTGACTGACATAGCTCCCCCTATCAAAAATAACCATTCACATGTCTTCTCTTCCTTTACTGCCCCCCCTTTGATAAATAACCAATTTTTGTTTTTCACATGTCTTCTTTCCCCCTTTGACATCAATGGCAAAGGGCACATACTTGCATCCATCTTTTTAATCATGCAGACTGTTCCCCCTAAGTAGCAGCTTCCTATCATCAATCAAGACCACAAGATATGATTGTGAGATCCACTAGACTGATGTACATCAGTGCACCTTAATTCAGAACCAGAGGGGTAATAACCCCTAACTTCTCCCTGAGATACTCAAAAGAGTCCTTATGTAGAGGTTTAGTAAAAATGTCTGCAATCTAATCCTCGGAGGGCACATACTCCAATCTGACTTCATTCTTGTTCATCTATTCTCTCAAAAAGTGAAACTTGATGGATATATGTTTTATCTTTGAATGCAACACTGGATTTTTTGATATATTTATTACACTTGAGTTATCATAGAAGATTGTGATAGGTTCCTCATACTCCACTCTGATGTCTCTTAGAATTTGCTTCATCCACAATACTTGAGTACAACTACCTGTTGCTGCAATATATTCTACTTCTACAGTGGATAGAGATATTGCCTCTTGTTTCTTGCTCAGCCAAGAAACCAATCTTCTCCCCAAAAAGAATGCACCACCACTGGTACTCTTCTAGTCATCCACATCTCCTACCTAATCTGCATCTGTATATGCATGAAGAGAGAAATCATGATCTCTAGGATACCATAAACCATACTCAATTGTTCCTTTTAGATATCTGAGAATCCTTTTGATTGCCATGACATGAGATTCTTTAGGATCAGCTTGGAATCTAGAAACAAAACCAAAAACATTCATAATGTCAGGTCTAGTTTGAGTAAGATACAATAGTCCTCCAATTAGTGACCTATACTTTTTCTGATCAGCCTTAGGAGAGTCATCATCTTTGCTCAGTTACATCTGGTTGCCATGGGAGTATTCATTGGTTTTGAGTCTTCCATCCCAAATTTCTTCAACAATTCTTTCACATATATGGTCTATGAAATGAAGATTCCTTTCTTTGTTTGAGGGATTTGCAGACCCAAGAAGAAATTCATTTCCCCAAACATGGACATCTCAAATTCACTTTTCATTTGATTTGCAAAAGTTTTGCACATACTATCTCTTCCTCCAAAAATGATATCATCAACAAACACTTCAAAAATCAAGATGTTTTCATGATCAATTTTGAAATACAAATTACTGTCAGCAGTACCTTTGTTGGAACCAATCTTCAAAAGATGTTTATCCAATCTTTCATACTAGGCTCTTGGGGCTTGTTTGAGTCTATATAGTACTTTCTTCAACTTGCAAACCATATCACCATGATCAGATAATTAAAATCCATCTGGTTGCTCAATGTATACTTCTTCTTCCAAGTCACCATTCAGGAAGGCAAACTTGACATCCATCTGATATACTTTGAAATCCTTGAAGGCAGCAAAGGCAAGAAATAATATGACTGCTTCAATTCTTACCACTGGAGCAAAAGTTTCTTCAAAATCAACTCCTTCTACTTGAGAATAACCCTTGCAGACCAATTTGGCTTTGTTTCTGACTACTTCACCATCTTCATTCAGTTTATTTTGGAAAACCCATTTGGTTCCAATCACGTTTTTGTTTCTAGGTTTGTGAACAAGATCCCAAGTGTGATTTTTCTCAATTTGCATCAACTTTTCCTTCATTGCTTTAGTCCAACTTTCATCATTGCAAGCTTCACTTACTGTCTTTGGCTCAATCTTTGAGATCAGACAATACTTTTCTGAGTCTTGAGCAATCTTTCTTCTTGTTTGAACACCTTTGCTTTTATCACCTATGATTTGATCTTCATAATGATTTAGTCTTACATATCTAAGAGTTTTGGGAATTTCTTGCACTTCTATTTCTTGGATAGGTTCAATCAAACTTATCTCTTCTTCTTGTATTTTAGGATTCTTTCGATCTATCTGGATTTGAATTTCAGAAGGGGCTTGAACCAAAACATCATTCTGATCATCTTCTTCATATTCATAAACCTTGAGGGTTTTTTAATGCCTTCATTAACCTTCACATTTGTACTTTCTATAATCTTTCTTAATCTCTTGTTATAACACCGATATGCTTTGCTTTGAGTAGAATAACCCAAGAATATTCCTTCATCACTTCTAACATCAAATTTGCCAAGGTCTTCATCTCTTTTAATGTAACATTTACTACCAAAGACTTTGAAATACTTTACAGTGGGAGTGATGCCAAACCAGAGTTCATAAGGGGTCTTACCAGTATTGCTTCTGATTTGTACTCGATTAAGAGTATAGCTAATAGTGCTTATAGCTTCTCTCTAGTAGATCTGAGGAATACTTGCTTCCATCATCATGGTCCCATATGCTTCCTGGATGGTCCAGTTCTTTCTCTCCACTACTCCATTCTGTTGTGGAGTCCTTAGAGAAGATAACTATTTTTTTATCCCATGTTTCTCATAGAATTTTATGAACTCTCCAGATGTGAATTCTCCACCTCTATCAAACCTAAGACACTTTATGTTTAACCCAGTTTCATTCTCTACCATTGCCTTGAATATTTTAAATTTTTGAAGAGCCTCAGATTTCTCTTTCAGGAAAGTCACCCACAACATCCAAGAATGGTCATCAATTAATAACATGAAATATCTATCACCTTGTAAACTCCTGATTCTTGCCGGTCCACATAGATTAGTATGTACTAAGTCCAACAATCCGGTAGAAGATTGTTCCTTACTTTTGAATGTGACTCTGCTCTGCTTAACTGACATTCTTTGCACAAACTATTAGTAGGTTTCATCAATCTTGGAAGATCTCTTATAGCCTGAGTGTTGCTTATCTTGATGATATTATCAAAATTCACATGACACTTTCTCCTATACCACAACCAACTCTGATCAATTTGAACAAATAAACAACTTTTGCCAGTACCAACCAAGTGAAAGATGTTACCTTTTTTTTGAGTATCGGATGCAATCTCTATTCCAGAACTTTCAAAGATCTTACATTTTTCATTTTTGAATTGGAGATCCTAGCTTCTATCCACCAACTATCCAACACTGAGAAGATTGTGCTTCAAACCTTCAACATACAGTACATCACTAGTTTTGTTCTTTCCATCAAAAGAAATAGTTCCTTGCCTCTGATTCTGCTAGCAGAATTATCACCAAATTTGACAACTCCTCCTTCATATCTTTCCAGATCTATGAACTTATTTTTGTCACCAGTCATATGGTGGGAGCATCCACTGTCAATGACCAAATCATCATTTTCTTCAACTTGGGTAGCCAAAACTCTTTCTATCATTTTATGATTGACAGATTCAGAGAGCATTGGATCTTCTTCCTTGATGGCAATAAACACCTAGTCACTTCCAGATTTGTTTCCTATCTCTGATTCATCATCTGTTACTCCTTCATCATCATCATCTTCATGAACATAGTAACATTTCTTTTGGAATCATGATCTGCTTAGATTTTCCCTTGAAAATCTTTCTGGACACCTTGAGGCAAAATGACCAATCTTGTTGCAGTTGAAACATTTGAAGGGCAATTTTCCTTCATACTTACCAGATCCTCTTGGTAGTCTTTTTGCAATAAGGGCTTCAAGTTGAGTAGCTTCTGCTTCATCTTCTTCTAGATCTTTTCTTTCTTTTTCATACCATGATAGTTTCTTTGAGAAGTTCTCTCTTGGATCATACCTTTGTTTGCGTTTTATAGAGATACTAGCTTTGAATGCAGATTTAGTCTTGGGGGGTGCATCTCCAAACTTGGCCAATTCAAATGCAGCTAATTTTCCAACTAATTGATCTCTTGTGATATTTGATAAAGATCTAAATTCTTTAATAGAAGAAACCTTGTGTTTGTAAGCAGGAGGTAGGGATCTGAGAACTTTGGCAATAATCTCATCATCCAAGATTCCACCAGCACACCTGATGCCACAAACAAGCTTATTTACTTTTGGCATAAATGTAGTGATATTCTCATCTTCATGTTTTCAAATTTTCCTTTTAGACTCTGTAGCTTGGCACATTTAACATAGTTGTCTCCTTCATGTAGAAGTTCTAGTTTTTCCCAAATCTCATATGTTGTTTTTAAATCTATAACATTTGTCATCTCTGAAGCAGATAAGGCACTTAGTAAAGCTTCTTTAGCTTGAAGATTATCTTTAGCATCTTTGATTTCATCTACATTTGTTGGACCATTCTTTGGAGGAACATACTTCTTTGAAGTTATGGTCCAATATTGCATTCCCATACATTGCAAGTGACATTCCATGCGGCTTTTCCAAAGAGTGTAATTAGTTCCATCAAAACTTAGAATATCCTTCTTGTAGGAAGCCATCCTGGATCTCCTCAAGTAGTTAAGCTCTTTTAGAGGAACTTAGCCCTGATACCAATTGTTAGTTTAAGGACAGACAACTGAGAGGGGGGGTGAATCAGTTGTCTTAAAAATTTCTTTTCTTTAAACACTTAAATCCTTCTTATATTTCAACAGCATAGTAATAATTCAATACCATGCTTGAGGCAGTTCCATTTAAGGTCAATACTTCTTCTCTGCCTTTCGCTCTTCTCCTCTCTACCACTCTCTCATCTCTACATATATTTTGAAATGACTTCACAACTCTTACTTATACAAGACATCGACTTTGGGATAATCATCAAAGTTGGCACAATACATACTTTATTTTATTACAGAGCAAATATACAAATAGAACTTGATTTGTTACAAGATCTTCATGTGTAACACCACATTATCGGCCACACATATCTAGGACTTCAATCTTCTTAGAGGAACACGCTGTGCTTTGCAGAACATCTTCAAGATCATCCGCAAGATGTGTAAAACATCCGATCAACCAAGATTAGGAAGAACATCATCATCTAGAAGTAAATCTTCAATTACGAGCTTAATCTTCAATGCGGACCATCAACACAAACTGGACATAATCTAGAGAACCCCACAAGCTTTCCTGAATCACTAAGAACATCCACACCACTTCTTCTCACTGAAATCATTCTCTTCTTCATTTGAAACCTCAAGAATATAGTTTGTCATCACTGTTACATTGGAATAAGTGCTTGCAGACCTCCAGACCATGAACTAATTGAGTTGTCCATTCACATTGGCTTCCTAAACACTCCACCAAATCCGTAGAACAAGATATTGCATTTCTGGATCTCACCGGACCTATTTGTGTCACTCTGTCACCTTTGAACATCTGCCAGAACTAGTTTTACTCATATGGCCATAACTTCAAATCTTCATGCAGATCTCTCAAATCTTTACTGGATCATCTTTAGACACATATCTACAAACCCTTTGATGCACATCCTCTAATCTTCATCTTAGCTGGGATCTTCACTTCATAGAGCTTCACTATCTTCACTATTCTTCTCTGTTTCTGATATGACTAATATTCTCAATAGCCTTAGCACACAGCTCATCCAATCCTTGACATCAATGCAATAGGAGTATGTTGACGTCAATGACAACACTGGTTAGGCCCATACTTGCAACAATATTACTATATCTTGTCTTATAATCCCATCTTTTATTATGTACTTTATAGAGTATACATGTTATCATCCAACACTTTTTTTTATCTTATTTTGAGAGTTTACTATTGATCCTTATTGTTTATATCATTCTTTGATCCTATGTCCATATTGGGAGACATCATGCTACCTCCCCTTATCTATTTGAGCTATCATTGATCTATCCCTTATTCACCATTATCTATTTGATCTATCATTGAACTATCATTGAGCTATCATTGATCTATCATGGACACTAGGGTTAATCACACAAATAGGTTAATCACCATGTAAATGGCATGAAATTGTGTAAATGCAATGTATTTTGACCTCTAATCATGGCTATCATAATTAATACAACAATGGATCAGTCCATTATCTCTTTGTATTTTGCCCAAAAAACCTTATGAAATATGGGCTCTAGTTAGGTAGAATGAATAACATACATCTTTGAATGTTGTTCACACGTGTAGGCATAGATTAAGGTTTTAGGCATTGAAATGTGTCCTCCACGAATGGCAATGTATGAATAAACTAGTCATGAACTTGGTGATATTATAGGAGATCCTTAGAGTTACTGCAAGTAGATAGAATTAATTAGGTGTTTGTCATACAAAGATCAAAGACAACCCTAGGTTGAGTATCATGTATCAAAGACATTTTTGTCTTCCTAGAGGATACTTATACTCTAGCATTACGAATGCGAAGTCTACAAGTAGGGAGTGTAGAAGAGAGAAAGAAGAGGACTGTTATAATGAAGAGACAATTGTGTTGGTAATCAGAGAGTAGAAATCCTAAATTAAGAAGGGAAGACAACCCCATGAAGTCAATCATGTCATTCCCACATAAAGACAACCCTAGCAAGGCCAATAGACCAACTATGATACAATACACTTATGGACAAGCATGCAATCATGAATTAGCATGCAATATATGGACAACCATGTATCCGTTTGATGAGTAAATCTTCCATTTGGGCAGATCTAGTAATTAAAAAACTAGTCATATGATTGCTAGGACAGTCATCAAGGTCCTAAGAGTATTTACTAATCATCATACCATTATTCACATTTTAGCATTGTCAACACATATTAGGATAGTGTTGTCCTAGAAAAATAGAGAAGGTTGTTATAAAGATCTTAGAACACTCATTTTAAAATGTACAGTTATATGCAAATGGTAGCAGTCATATGTCAAGCTTAGAATGGTCATATCAACCTAAGAACTACTTGATTGAATCCTCAAGGCTAGGAGTGACATTTTGCATTCCATAGGTCGTGAGGCCAAATGGACTTCGCTAACTTGTCAAGGTGGGTGGGTAAATGCCAAGGGAGGTCTTGTTTCATGTGCCAAGCACCCCAATCGTTCGAGGCAATAGGCTATCGGTAAAGTCCCTTAAGACCCCTAAGACGCAAAAACTACCAAACTTTGACGGAGTAGTTCTTAGAATTTGTGGCATTTGGGAATGTTCTATTTGGACCTACAGTACACGTGGGGTCTGTCCACAATAACCTCTCTCAGTTTCGGTCAACTCTAGTTCATTTGATCGTGCTGAAATCAAACACATTCTTGCAAAATGCTTTAGTTTCATGCAGTGGAAAGGTGCTAGGAGTGACATTTTTCATTCCATAGGTCGTGGCGCTAAATGGACTTTGCCAATGCATTGGGTGGGTGGGTAAATGCCAGGGGAGGTCTCGCTTCATGTGCCAAGCACCCCAATCATTCGGGGCAGCATGCTACCGGTAAAGTCCCTTAAGATCCCTAAGACAGAAAACTACCAAAATTTGACATAGCAGTTCTCAGAATTTGTGGCAGCTGGGAATGTTCTGTTTAGACCTACAAGTGCATGTGGGGTCCATCCACAATAAATTCTCTTAGTTTTGGTCAACTCGAGTTCATTTGACTGTGCCAAAATCAAACGCATTCTTGCAAAATGCTTCAGTTTCAGGCAGTGGAAAGGTGCTAGGAGTGACATTTTGCATTCCATAGGTCTTGGGGCCAAATAGACTTCACCAATGCATCAGAGTGGGTGGGCAAATTCCAAGGGAGGTCTCGTTTCATGTGCCAAGCATCCTAGTTGTTCTAGGCTGTAAGCTGTCGACAAACTAGAAAGTTGCTAAGACTGAAATTTTGCATTCCATAGGTTGTGGGGTCAAATCAACTACACCAACATGTCTAGGTGAGTGGATAAATGATAGGGGAGGTCTTGTTTTGTGTGCCAAGTGTCTTAGTTGTTCCGGGTTGCAAGCTACTAGCAAGCTCGAAAGGTGCTAGGAGTGACATTTTGCATTCCATAGCTCATAGGGCTGAATGGACTTCACCAACATGTCGGAGTGGGTGGGTAAATGCCAGGGAGGTCTTGTTTTGTGTGCCAAGGGTCCCAATCGTTCCAAGCTATAAGCTACCAATGAAGTCACTTTATCGGTAGCTTGCAAGCCAGAATGACTGGGATGCTTGGCACACAAAATGAGACATTCCTTAGTATTGACTCGCCCACCCCGATGCATTGGTGCAGTCCATTTGGCCTCATGACAAGCATATAAAAAAATAAGGCACCTGGTAAAGTTGTGCTGCATGAAACTAAAGCATTTTGCAAGAATGCATTTGATTTCAGCATGGTCAAACGGACTGGAGTTGAACAAAATCGAGAGAGGTTATTGTGGATGGACCCCACATACACCTATAGGTCCTAACAAAACATTCCTAGCTACCATGAATTCCCAGAATTGCTTTGTCAAAGTTTGGTAGTTTTTGCTCTTAGGATCTTAAGGGACTTTGTCGGTAGCCTGTTGCCCTGAACGACTTGGGCACTTGGAACATGAAATGAGAACTCCCCTAGCATTTACCCACCCACCCCAACATGTTGGCAAAGTCTGTTTGGCCCCACGACCTATAGAATGCAAAATGCTACTCCTAGCACCTTTCCATTGCATGAAACTAAAGCATTTTGCAATGATGCATTTGATTTTGGCACGGTCAAACGAACTGAAGTTGACAAAAATTGAGAGAGGTTATTGTGGAAGGACCCCACATGCACCTGTAGGTCCAAACAAAACATTCCTAGATGCCATGAATTATGAGAACTGCTCCATCAAAGTTTGGTGGTTTTTTCGTCTTAGGGATCTTAAGGGACTTTGTTGGTAGCCTGCTGGCCCGAACTATTGGGGCACTTAGAACACAAAATGAGACCTCCCTTACCATTTAGCCACCCACCGCAATGCGTTGGTAAAGTTCATTTGGCCCCATGATCTATGTAATACAAAATGTCACTCCTAGCACCTTTCCACTATATGAAACTGAAGCATTTTGTAAGAATGCGTTCCTTGCCACCATAGGCAAACAAAATTGATTTAGCCAAAATTGAGGTAGGTGTTTATAGTTGGACCTGACATCCACCTATACATGCAAATAAGATGTTCCTAGATGTCACAGTTTGATGGAACAGTTGATGCAAAGTTTGTCACTTTTTTTTCTTGGGGCTCTTGAGAGATTATCTGCATTCGATATAGCCAAGAACAACCATGAGGCTTTGCCATTGAAAAGTCATCCCCCTAGCATTTATCCACCCACTCGGATGCATTGGTGCCATCCATTTGGCCCTAGGAGATGCCTATCCTAAAAATTTAGTCATAATACCTTTCTGGTAGTTGGAAATTCAATACTATAAAGGTGTTCTCACTTGATCCAATGTCTTGTAGGGCATTAATTGAGGTTGCCCTTACTGTTGCTATCAATTGCTTGTCATTAAAACTCATTAATAGTCATTATGAAATAGTAACATCATTAAAACTCATTATGAAATAGAAAGTAAATGACATATCATCATGAAAACCTACCTTACTTTGCTTCCAAAGGCAACTTCATTAGGATTATGCCTACATCCATCATACTAAAATCCTACATGCAAATGTAATTGTACTATTTAGCTAAAATGAGTAGTTAAAATATACAAGGTAAAATCAGGATAGCAAAGAAAAATAACATACCTTTCTGTCATTCCACTAATTCAATCCAATGAACCATCAAGGTATGTTATACTCTTTATTATGTTGAGTATTGCCTCGTGATCAGACTCACAAACCTTCCACAAGGTCCTGTTCAATGGTCTACCCCCATATTTGATCAAATAAATGTTTGAAGCCACAACAAGGTTAGAATAATGAAGAATCTTCCTATGTGGCTCAAATTCCTTGAACACCCACACATCAGACTTCTTCAGTGGGTACCTTCTAAGCCATGTTCCACTGATCTTGTAGAGTACTCGATGTTTTCTCCATCTATAACAGGAGAATCTAATTTCTTTTTTTCTTCAACACAATGACACAGATAATAATCCATTCCTTCTTCATTGTCTTCAGTTGCAATAACTGCATAAACATGCCCTGCATTGATACGTGCATTTAGTTCTATGAATATAGTCAACAATACAAGAAAAAATATAAAATAAGATGGTATATTGAATTTTATTAAATTAGAATGTTGATATTATATGGTTGAACTAGATCTAAAACATGGTCAAAATCAACCGATGATTCAATCTCTATCATTTGTAGTGTTGTTGGTAGTTGATAATGGTCAATCGGGCATAGGCCTCTTGTACACCAATCATCAACCCACTCCTTTGACTCACAATCATACCAAGCTTCATATGTACATGAAGAACGAAAGCATGCCATATGTTGCATATGAATAGTCCATGAACTTGCATTAGAGCTTCTAAAAGAGTGTAGCTCACTTGATTTGGTCAATGTACAATAGTCCTCATATTTTGCAATGTTAGTATCATCAACCAACCAAAAATATCTATGAACTGTAGACTTACCTTCATTACCTGGACCCATTGTAGTGTTACACCATTCGATAATAGATCTCACATCTGTCAACTTTGCATTATCTTTCTACTTCAACTCTTCTCATGCCAATTCTCTTTTGATACATGCTCCTGTACCATCATGCTTCCCCTTTCCATGCCCAGCCTCACAAAAAATCCACATATGTTGAACACCTTCCACCTTTTGCATCCTGCTTAACCAAAGGAACATCTGTGTGTTCTTGAATTGTGATGTACAATTATCTGACCATATGATATGCTGACGAAATGATATGTTCCTACTGGCCAAATCATGGTAGAACATCTAAAAGCAACATTGCACAAACTCCATAGAATGTGTGCAATCATCACTAATATAAAAATGATATTCCCTTAAGATTTTCCTATCATCCTCTATACTATCTTCTGCATGAATGAATGCTATTTGCACAAATATAGAAACCTACGTAGATTTGTAATACTGTGATTGCACCTCATTCTGTGGATGCAGTATGTAGTTCTCTACAAATTCAACAACTGAAATGATGGTACCAAGTGGAAATGTGTCCTTGCATAACTTGAATTGCAAGCCCAACCATCGAGCTCTATGGGCATGCCTTGCATATTCATACAATATACTGTAAGAAAATGTAGACATAAACTGATACACTGGATTCTTTTGAATAACCAAATCACACCTCTTTGCTTCTTTACCATCTTTTGTATTGTAGGCCACTATTTTATACTTGTCAAACTCTACTAGTTCATTTCCAACCACATGTGTGCTTTCCATATGTTGACATATTGGTATATGTTGTAAGCCACCGCAATGCTAACATGTGCGATGCAAGCATAATATCCTAAAGAATATTTGATCTTCCTTTCTTTCACATAAAATTGTTGATATGAAGTCTCTTGAAGTAGTTGGTGGGGGCATGTATGCCACAATCCTGCAAAACATTGTTAGTATGTAAATCTAAACATATAGACCGATAAACATCAAAATGGTTAGAAAGTTCAATATGTAATCTACAACAAGTAGTGCATGTGTGATTTATTTTTGACATAGAAAGGTTTTAGCATTTCAAACTATCTTTGACAAATTTTAATTTGAGGATACATCTCTTGAAATTTCTTGAAAAATTATGTTTGGGTCACATCCAAAAAATGATTTGGATGTGGCTCACGGCTTTGACATCCAATTCTCCTTCTCACAACATCTCTTGCATTAGAAGATACCCTTGTGTTATTTTTCCAAAATTCTTTAATGTTGGATTTGGTGCAGGAGCACCTAGAAAATCATGTTTTATTTTATAATAAGGTCCATTGACCAATGTATGTCATTTCAGTTTGTATCTAGGTTTATTTTGTAAGTCCCAAGTGACTTAGGTCACATTTGTCAAATTATTAATGTCAAAACGGTTAGTCTCCCAGCCGTTTGGAATCGATCTCCCAGCCGTTTGGAATCGGTCTCCCAACCACTTGGAATTGGTTGGTTTTCCTCATGGCGAGTTTATAAACCTAGAGGAATGAACCAAATGATGGATTTTTGTAATTAGATCGTAGAGAAGGCGGATGTGATTGTGTTAAGGAGAAATAGAATGATTCTATTCTGTCAATTTGATTTCTATTTCCTGTAACTATAAATTGTATAGCTGTAGATTTCCATTCTTTTCTATGCTTTCTGTTGTTGCAATATGTCGATGTGAAGCATTCCATTGGTGAGATTTCTATCAAAATTAGTGGAATGGCTTCATTGTATGAATATTTGTTTTGCTTTTTGTTTTGTTTTTCCTATTCGACAGTGCAGAGGATCTAGACAATGCGTGTTGCATAGTAGGTTGACCTAGCATCTCCATGTGCTAGGGTTCAGAAGAAGGTAAACTATGCATCGGTTTATCGGCGTAGCAAACCCTAAGGTGGCTGATAGTAATTGTCATGCCAATGAGAGAAGGTCAAAGGTGACATTAGAGTGATCAGTGCATCAGTCAAAGATTGCAAGTGTTCGCTGATAGAATAAGTCTCACCGAAGGTAAATGCCATCGGTGCATTGGGAGACAAGTTGAGAGTTTCGCCAATGGGAAGGGTCTCGCCAAAAGGTCATAACTAACCAATGTGTTAATTGTCACAGTTAAGATGAGGGGGGGCTTAGCCGCCATCGGGGCATCGGTAGGAGGATGGAAGACTTGGCCGATAGAAGATGTGTCACCGAAGTTAAATCCGGTTGAGCTATCAGTGTGAGTTTGCTTACAGAGAGACTTAGGAAAGTCTTTCTGATGGGGGTTGCCCAGCTGATGGTGATGGATCAGTGGCTCATTTGTTAGTCTTTCTGACTGTAAGGAAATAGTGACCCATTTGCATTTTTTCACTGTGCGCTCCCCATCATATTGGTATAAGAGCCTGAAAAGATTTGGGCGGCAAGTTGAATTGAGGATTTGCAGGAGTGTTGGCATTTGGGTGCTATCTGTGAATAGTGTATGTCAAATAGAGAAAGTGAAATAGAGGTGGAGAGGATGCCTCCCAAAAGTATGTCGCAGGATGCCATCAAGAAGCTGATGGAGGAGATGCTTGAATCCAAGTTGGGAGAGTTCAAGCAGTCCAAAAGCAAAGATAGGGAAGATGAAAGTGACAAAAATGAAGGAGATACAAAAATTGATGAAACTAATAAGAAGACAGAGGAGATACCATCAGACCAGAGGGCATTTATAAATGTATTGAAGTCAGTCAATAGGGACACCATAGATGGGTTACCTATGTATAGTGGAAGTATGGAAGCTGAAGAGGTGATTGACTGGATTGAGGCATTGAACAATCACTTCAAATACAAAGAAGTCCTTGATGATAAGAGGGTTAAGTTGGCAAAGGAAAGATTGAAGGGATCTACTCTTGCATGTTGGAATTATGAGCAAAGAGAGAGTCTCAAGGAGGGGAATAATATGATAACCTCCTGGGAAAGGATGAAGACCAAAATCAAGGCACAATTCTTACCTCTGGACTATAATGTGCAGATGTATAAGAAATTGTAGAACCTTAGATAGAGAGACCTTGATGTGAATGCATACACACAAGAGTTTCATAAACTTAGTCTCATATCAAAGAGACAAGAAGAAGAGTCAGAGAAAGTGGCTAGGTATTTGAATGGCCTAAGGATGAACATCCAAGATGAGATCAGCATCTTAGCACCAGAAACAATGAACAAGTATTTCCAAATGGCCTTAAGGGCTGAAGAGAAGATAAAGAGAAAGAGTGAGCAGAATAATAGAGGTAAAGGTGGAAGAAATTTCAGAGGTAGAGACAGTTTTGGAGGAAGAAGTCCTAACCAGAGGCCTAGTGGTGAGTCTAGCCAAGAAGAGCAAGTTGGAGACTCAAGTAGTAGAGGAGGCTACCAAGGAAGAAGGTCTAATGGAAGAGGTGGGACAAATGGATCAGGTAGAGGATCCAAGTTCTCCAATATGAGATGTTATAACTACAATCAAATAGGGCACCCGGCATACAAGTGTCTAGAGAAGAGAACCACTTTGATTCAAGAAGATGCAAGGAGTGTGACATCTCCTGAAGTGAATCTAGCATCAAAACTGGAAGAAAATCTGATGATCAAGAGGACACTGCTCAAGGAACCAATGTAGGACTATACCAACCTTTGCCCATACCAACCAGACCTTGGGAAAGTTTGAGTATGGATTTTGTGATGGGATTGCCCAAGACAAGGACATGCTATGACAGTGTGTTTGTTGTGGTAGACAGGTTCAACAAGATGGCTCACTTTATTCCTTGTAAAACCACCAATGATGCTAGTTACATTATAGGTTTTCTCTTTAAAGAAATTGTTAGGATTCATGGGTTACCTTTGAGTATTGTATCTGACAAAGACATCAAATTTGTGGGACATTTCTGGAGAACCTTGTGGAAACGATTAGGTACAAATTTATCTTTTAGTTTAGCCTATCATCCTCAGACTGAGGGCCAAACTAAGGTTGTGAATAGGTCATTAGGTAATCTACTCAAATGTTTGATAAGAGAACATGGCAGTAGTTGGGATGTGGTATTCCCACAAGCAGAGTATGCCTATAATAATTCTACAAACAAAAGTATAGGTCTAAGTCCTTTTGAAATTGTATATGGTAGTCATCCTAGAGAAATTTTTGAATTGCGAGATGTTCAAGGGTTGGACAAAAGGAGTGGACATGCTGATACATTTATAGAGGCTATGAAAGAGATACATCAACAAGTTAGAGATACTCTACACCAGAACAATTAGAAGATCAAGGCTAGAGTGGATCAAAGAAAAAGGGATGTGCAGTACCAAACAGGAGATATGGTCATGGTTCATCTCAACAAGAACAAACTGCCCATAGGAAAACACAACAAGTTGATGATGCAAAAAATTGGACCTTGTTAGATTCTGGAGAAATATGGTCCTAATGCTTACAAAATTGAACTCCCTGATGATATTTCTATTTCACCTATATTCAATGTTGTTGATCTAACATTATATAAGAGTCCTGATACAGGAGACGGTACAACAGATTCTGTCCAAGCCAATGCAGAGTGGGTACAGTATTTACCACCTGAGGAACCATCGAAAATGGAGTGCATCTTGGATAGCAAGACCACCAAGAAGACAAGAAATCAGACCTTATTTGAGTACTTAGTCAAATGGCAAGGACTTCCAGATTCAGAAGCCACATGGATGCTGGAAGAAGACATCAAAAAGCAAGGTGGTGATTTGTAGTAGTTAGTCTCTAAGAGGACTTGAGACAACTTTCACCCAGGGAGTATGGTGCAGGAGCACCTAGAAAATCATGTTTTCTTTTGTAATAAGGTCCATTGACCAATGCATGTCATTTTAGTTTGTATCTAGGTTCATTTTGTAAGTCCCAAGTGACTTAGGTCACATTTGTCAAATTGTTAATGTCAAAACGGTTGGTCTCCCAGCCGTTTGGAATTGGTCTCCCAGCCACTTGGAATCGGTTGGTTTTCCTCATGGCAAGTTTATAAACCCAGAGGAATGAACCAAATGATGGATTTTTGTAATTAGATCGTAGAGAAGGCGGATGTGATTGTGCTAAAGAGAAATAGAATGATTCTATTTTGTCAATTTGATTTCTATTTCTTGTAACTATAAATTGTATAGCTGTAGATTTCCATTCTTTTCTGTGCTTTCCATTGTTGCAATATGTCGATGTGAAGCATTCCACTAGTGAGATTTCTATCAAAATTAGTGGAATGGCTTCATTGTATGAATATTTGTTTTGTTTTTTGTTTTTTTTTCCTATTCGGCAGTGCAGAGGATCCAAACAATGCGTGTTGCACAATAGGTTGACCTAGCATCTCCATGTGCTAGGGTTTGGAAGAAGGAAAACTATGCATTGGTGTATCGGCATAGAAAACCCTAAGGTGGCTGATAGTAATTGTCATGCCGACGAGAGAAGGTCAAAGGTGACATCAGAGTGATCGACGCATTAGTCAAAGATTCCAAGTGTTCATTGACAGAATAAGTCTCACCAAAGGTAAATGCCATCGGCACATCAAGAGAGAAGTTGAGAGTTTCACTGACGGGAAGGGTCTCGCTAAAAGGTCATAACTAACTAGCATGTTAACCGTCATGGTTAAGATGAGGGGGGACTTAACCGCCATTGGGGCATCGGTAGGAGGATGGAAGACTTGGTTGATAGAAGATGTCTCGCCGAACTTAAAGCTGGTTGAGCTATCGGTGTGAGTTTGGTCATGGAGAGACTTAGGAAAGTCTTTCTGATAGGGGTTGTTCAGCCGATGGTGATGGATCAGTGGCTCATTTTTTAGTCTGTCGACTATAAGGAAATAGTGACCCATTTGCATTTTTTTGCTATGCGCTCCCCATCAAGATCTCAAAGTTTCAACAACTTTGTCTTTCCATGGGAGTCTCCCAGAGAATGCCCACAATTTATTGGTGTTTGGGTCCTCAACCCTTTCACATCTTCCAATGGATCTCATTAGAGTTTTCTACTTATTTTCAATGCTTGACTTGTCTTTCTAATGAGGCGAGCTTTCTTTGTTTGTTGGCTTACTATTGTCGATGTAATGAACGTTGTGTGACATTACTATCCTTGGTGCATGAGGTGGAACCCACACTCTCATATGCAATCATTAGATTCTTGACAATTGATTTTTGACTTGAGGCATTCGATGTTCTTAGGTCAAGAATCTTCATAGTGGGCCTAAATTTTAGATTTCTCATCAATTCAACAAATAGTTGACATCTTCCAGTTTCATTTAAATTCTCAAAGAATAATTTCCATATCTTATTCGCATATATTTGGAAAGTAAGCATGGGAATCTTATCCTGCATGGGCTTCAACACATTCTCATCAATATCGATTAGAAACTTAGGCTTCCTTTGCAAAATTCTAGGAGGCATTTTAGTTGGTAAAGTTGACTCAACATAAGGAAAATTTCTTCAATATTTACTTGAGATGGGATAGATGACGTACCTTCAATTAGAGGTGAAAAAGATGAAAATGACATACCTTCAACTTGACGTGTGAATGATGGCATGCCATCAACTTGAGAAGAAAATGAAGATGTACCTTCTACTTCACCTGTGAAAGATGGAGTGTCTCTAATTTGAGAAGATAATGATGGTGTTCCTTCAACTTGACCTGTGGACAATGGAGTGCCTCTAACTTGGAGATTAACTTTCCTCATTGCACAGAGGTTTTTCTTTCATTCCCTTTGTGCCACCAATTCCATCTCTCTCTTAGCTTCATTAGATGTGCAATGTTCCTATTCAATTGGCAATGGTGGAATGTCTTCTTGTATGGTTGACAATTTCCTACTTTCTCGAATTCACCTCATTCTCTCTCTTTTCCTCTCATCCTTAGCTTCATGCTCTTTTGGTGTTAGAGTCTTTTCCCATTTCCTCAACATGATGATGATTTATACAAGCATGATGAATAAGACAATGATAATTAGAACCTTTATAATGGCAATGAATAATGGTCACAATGAAAAAATACAAAATAAGTTATCATGTTTGGTGATTTGCATCACTTTAGGAGCTCCAATTTCATGAAATTCATCACTGTCCTTGTTTATTAAGATATGATAGACCATGATCAAAGTCATCATAAATAGGACAAAAATCATTAAGAGATATGATAGACCAAAAAATTGTCCCAAAAAGCACTCAAATTCCTTGAATTTGCAACATCAAGATCATGAGAAAACTCCCCTAATTCTTGCTTCTGTTCATGTGTAAGCATTTCCTAGGCTAAGACAGTATCATGGAGGTCTCTAAATTCCTTTTGAACTCATCCAAATTCACAAATATCATGCACCTCTCCTCGTGGTGAAAGACTAGCTTGATTTATACCCATTTTCTCAACCAAATCAACAACTTATTCTTCATGTTCATGGCTATTGTAGGTTTGATAAAACTCATTTTTATGATGCCCAGGTTGTCTTAGACATGTATAAGGTTCATAACTTCTGAAAAATCAATCTGTAGTTCATTTTCTTGCCCCATGGAAAAAGTTATAACCGTTGTCTCAAATTCTATTGGAAGACGTGTGAAGACAAAAATCATGATTTGAATGAAGCCCTTTACGAGTAGCTTCAAATTGGGCATGGAGTTTACCTTCTTGGACCATGGTAGATGTTGTGATGACTATTTTTAAACTTCAAACCACCTTCACATACCTTATAACATCCAAAAAATGTGCATAACTCTTCATGTTCAATGGTTGTCCATGACTAGCTAGGCATGACAGTCTTCCTAGGACAACAAAGTGACATTTTGGCACAAGATCATATCATTATACTAGTAATGCTTGATCTCACCAAAGGACTTATTCATCATAATGTGGGATCTAGGACAACATTAATGAAGGTTTCAAGATGGAAATGAAGACATGGATGCCTCTAAACGTATGATAGTCCTATTGTTGATTTATTTGTGACAGTCTTCTAGGGTAATCTACATGGTATTTTGCATACTAATTTGGCTATCAAGACTATCCAAGTTTGTAAAATGAATGATGTGTGTTCTTGCTAAGTGGCAAACCCTCTTCCATTGCCACAGAAAGAAACATGCACATTAGGTCTTATTGGGAAAATTCTCAAGCATTGTATCAATAATGAATCCCATGAAGATATTAAAACCCCCATGATGACCATCCCCGAGATCTATAGCATATGATTTTCAATTTCAAAACATGACTGTGCTATTTATAACAGTCATAAATGACTAATCAACATTGAGAAATGACAATTTCAAAGGCTTATAACCACATTTGCACTGATGACCACACTTTGTAACTTTAATAACATTAAGGTAGTCCTTCAAAACTTGCCTAGCAACCTAAAATATGACCCTAGCATAATATGAATAGTCACTAATATACTAGATAGTCACTAATTTAACTTTTCTTCCATGAGGATTGTCTTGAAAAGTGCCATAGGACTACTACTAAGTATGCTCCTCAAGATCCTTGTCTTCATAAGGATTTAAGAGCCTTATTTCATATGCGTTTTCTTCAATTAACATGGTTTCATGACAAGTCTAATAGCTCTTTCTATGGTTTCAAGTTAGGTCAATATGTCTTCACAATTTCAACAAGTTACACGAGGGTTTCATGGAGGATTATTCACATGATAACCATAACAAGGGCTATTATTAGTCAAGATAATGTCATGATAAGGTTATCCAAATGGTGCCATAACAATACGAAGCTTTCATAGGAAGAAGGAAATGTTTTGATGGTAATAGAAAGGGTAGATGAAGAGGTATTTCGTTGTCTTATATAGTCATTAACAAGTCAAGAAGGGACTATCACAATCCAAAATAATCAAAGACTACCCAAGCCATTAGGACACTCATATACAAAGGTCTCCCAAGTTGTCAAATTCCTAAGTGAGAACTATATGATAATGGTACAACATTACTAAAGGCCCTAAAACCCTTAATGAAACTACATATGTAGTGAGAGGGATTATTACAATCCAAGATGGTGAAAGAGTACCATTGACTTCTTTAGGATAGCCATACCTAGGACTATTGTAACAATCATTAAACTAATATCTGTTTAGGGTATTGAAAGGTATGTAGTTGATCAAGGTAACCACCATCATGTAGTAACAAAGGACAATTAGGAAATTTTGAAATATTGTTGTGTCATGCATACAAATCATCATGAATAGGTGCATAAGGAATGTCCTAGCCCAAGACACTAAAGAGGTCTCCACATCCTCCAACCTTCTCCAAGATAATTCATACTATGAAACATGCATGGAGAAGTTATCAAAAGGACACCTAACAATTATGTCTAAATGATCAATAGAGACAAGCAGGATTATCATAATAGGGGGCATATGACAGTCTAAGATTCAAGCCATTGCATGGTTCTATTGAATGAATAATTATGCATATTAAGGAATAAATTCTTCTATATCATCCTAGGACAAAAATTAAGAGTCTTGGAGTCAATTTTGGCTCCATTGATCATGAATATGAGTATGACAAACATTTGTTCACTAAAATTATTTTATGAAGTATTTGATATTGTTTTTCTCTTGTATAGGTGAAAATAGGTGAAATGAAGGCATGAAGGGCCGAAACAAGGTGGAAACATGATGAATTTGGAGTCTCTTTGACTTAACTAACTAATATACCTACACATGCATGGATACAATGGTCAATGATGATAGAAAAATATTTTTAAACTAAAAATAGATGATCACATGGATCTTTTACCTAATTTCTTAGCCTTATATGTTATCGCTACACCATTTTCAAGGTCCTGGTTGGCTGGATAAGTAAGAGGAAACCATGGAAAGGCCTTGAAAATATTTGAGTGATGGAAGAAATAGAAGCTATGATGTAGAATAATAGATGTACAAATGTCTCCCAACTCAAGATCAACCTTGTTACAACATTATATTATTGTTTTATGCATGAGGAAGGAGAAAATGGGTGTAGCCTTTTGGGACAATGGAGTGTTTGTTACAAATAATGAATTTTTAATCAAGTTTCCATCCTAAAACCTTTCTTCCCTAGACTTGTACATCAATAGTTTCTATGGTAGCAATTGCAAGACACTTGGTGAAGAACTTGCTATTGCATCATGAGCTAAGTGAGTTTCTAGAGCATGTATGGTAGTGCAAGGGCACATGTGGCAGTGTTGGAGTGCATGTAATAAAAATTGAGAACATGTATATATTTTCTAGAGAATGTTTTGAGTTATCAAAGTGATAAGAAGCAATTTCGCGAGTTTGTCTTTGTTATCGCAAGCCATAGTTTGATTTTGGTTGCAATGTATGAAGACATACATACATAGTTCATGTGTTTTGGTAAACAACTTTTTACTAAGTATGAAAACATATTTAAAGAACATATATATATCTTAGAACATAAAGAACATAAATACATAAAGACATAAAGAACATAAGAACATATATAAGTGAATTAAAATGGACATAACTTGAACATACCTTAGAATTCAATATTGGAGTTGACCAATTCTCTAAAATATGGCTTCAAAATCCTCAAATTCTTCTTTTTCGCAAGTTTGATTATGAATTCTATATAACTCTAGAATAGGTTTAGTGAAATTTATGGAAAAAACAAACATATATCATCAAATTCGATCTATATATCAATGGTAATTAGCTTTGAAACAATATCACACTTGAAACATGAAACTTTCAGTTTAAATAATCAAATTTTCTCCAAAAACATGCAAAATTAGTTCTTCTACATTGAAAAAATAAAAAAAGGTGGTGGATTGATCTAAAATTTTTTCTTATTATGTCAAAGAACATGAAAAGTGTTTTCTTGTCCAATATACTGCATGAAAAGCAGGAATAACAATCATGTGGGGTCTGAATCACGGATCCCACAAGCTTTTTCCTATTTTTCATACTTCCCATAATGCTAGCACATTCTAGGAAGCATGAAAACATAAAGCTTCATGCATGCAAAAATCATAACCTTCTCAATGTTGGTGCCAAAATCATGGTCTAGGATGTCATGCTCTCACATAAAATATATTGTAACTATGCATGTAGTGCATCAAATAGGTAATCAAGCGATAGTCCAAGAGTATCCCTAGACTCAAATATCCATGTGGTTCATGAAATAGAACTTATCTATACTAGGAGGGACAATTGTAGCCTTGTATCTACATGGGAGAGTCTCTCTCTCTCTCTCTATTTCTCTATCCTCCCTCTCTACAACTCTATTTGCCTCTCTTTCTCTATATCTCTCTCCCTCTCTCTATTGACCCCTTGAAATGTGAGGGAGAGATATAAAGATAGATAGGTAGATATATTTAGATAGAGGAAGGATAGATAAATAAAGAGATAAAGGGAGAAATAGATAGATAGAAAGGGATGTATATCTAGAGAGGGAGGGAGACATAGAAAGGGGGAGGGGGATAATTGGATTAATAGAGAGAGATAGAGAGATAGAGAGGGACATGGACATGGATAGGGAGAGAGCCCAGGGACATCCAGAAAGAGATGGAGAGATAGAGATGTAGTTAGAGAAAGGAAAAAAAATAGAAAGAGGTGAAAATAGAGAGATAGAGAGGGATATGTGGAGATAGAGACGGGGAGAGGGAGAGAGGGAGAGAGGGGAACTGAGATAGACAAAGGTGTCTATAGAGGGAGAAAGATAGATAAAGAGGGATATAGAGATACATATATATATATAGAGAGGGGAGATAGATCTAGCGAGGGAGAGATAGATAGGGAAATACAAAGAGAGGTAGAGAGGGATATATTAAGAGATAGGGTTATGTGGAGATATAGAGATAGGGAAAGAGATGGAGAGATGTCCAGAGACATAGGGAGAGAGATTTCAAGAGGTAGAGGGATGGGGAGAGAGATAGAGAGGATGAGAGAGATAAGAGGGAGGGAGAGAGAGGTAGCGAGGGATAGATTAAGAGATAGGGATATGTCCAGAGAGATAGAGATAGGGAAAGAGATCAAGAGATACAACTTCCAGAGACATAGGGAGATAGATTTGAGGTAGAGGGATTGGGAGAGTGATAGAGAGGGGATCAAAAGAGAGAGCAAGATAGAGAGACAGGGAGAGATAGATAGAGAGGCAGGTATAGTTAGAGGGATAGAGAAGACATAGATATCTCTCCCAAGCTTGGTCTCCTCTATATCTCCCTATTCTCCTCTCTACCTAAACCATAAACCTAAACCTCTAAACGTTAACCCCTAACCCTTAAACCATAAACCCTAAACCCTAAATAATGCCTCTAAACCCTAACCCCTAACCCCTAAACCCTAAAAATGAACAACCCTAAACCCCTAACCCATAAAAATAAGCAACCCTAAACCCCTAAACCCCTAACCCCTAAACTATAAAACTTGGAAGCAACCCTAAACCTCTATCTTCCTATCTCTCCCAATCTTTATCGGTCTCCTCACTCTATCTCTCTCTAAACCCTAAACCCTAACCACTAAACTTGAGCAACCCTAAACCCTAACCTCTAAACCCTAACCTCTAAACCCTAAACCCCTAAACCCTAACCCCTAAACCCTAAACTCTAAACTAGAGCATCCCTAAACCCCTAAAGACTAAATAATTCCCTTAAACCCTAAACCCTATTTACTTGAACAACCCTAAACTCATGTAAACCTCAAATAATACCCCTGACCCCTAAACCCTAAACTCGAGCAACCATGCTAAACCCCTAAACATATAGTTTGATAGGGGATGATGGAGGATCAATGGGAAATGGATGTAGAATTCTTGGATCTTGATTATCACTATCCTCATTGGGATGTGATTTGATAGGATCCAAGTTATTTGTTTGATTATCTATGTTTTCTTGGGGACCAAGTGTCTCATCATGGGATATTGATGGATAATGAATAGGACTAGCACAAGATGATGGATAGGGCTAATGGGATGATGGATAAGAGTGATGTGGGTTACTTTCTCATGGATACGATCTTGATCATAGATAATATCTTGATCACAGGGAGGATAAGCATGGATAGAATGATATGGATAGGGTAAGTGGGGATGCATTGATATTCATTGGATTGGGGAGTAAGAGGTGGTGATAAGGGTTCACTAGGAGATGTTGGAGGATCAATGATGGGATTGATGTAGAGGGGTTGACCATGGGATGGTAAGGGATCCGAGATGGGATTAGATGGGATGTTTAGATTTTGATTAGGATGGGTGGTCAGTGTTTCCACATGCTTTGGACTAGGCTCTTAACATCTAGCTATTGGGTTTCTTAGATGGATGTGATGGGTTCTTGGATGGGATCAATAATCTTTGGATGTTTGACAACATGACTACATGATGGGGTTTGACTTGGACTTATGGTAGGAGACTCTTCAATGAAATGGATAGACATAGGAGTGGATGATGGTGTTGGAGTGGTAGAAATCTTATTAGGAAGTTCTTTGTTAGGCTCAAGGATAGGAATTGAAGTACATGATGTTCTTAGATTCTTTGCTAATAATCCTTGGGTCACATCCTTCATGGATTCATGGGTTGATGGACTAGGATATGCATATAGTTAATGGATAATGACGGAAGATGTTGTGGGGTTAGGATTAGAATCGAGTGAATGGATATAGGAGGCCCGGATGGATTATGATTGGGAGTGTTAGAGGGGGATGAAATTGGATTAGTAGATTTGGATGGCTCCATATCTTTTCTTTTATTTTTGGATTTTGTAAAGAGTCTTTGGGGAAAAATTTTCCAGTGTTCATGGGTTGATGTATTAGAGCTTAGAATGTTTGATGGTGGATTAGATGGTGAGTTATATGATGGATGGATGATAGGTATTGATGGATTAGGAGATGGGTGGACTAATGCATTAGAATTAGGAGGATTGGAGGAAAAATATAAAATAATTCCCCTTTAACCCTAACCCCTACGCCCTAAACCTGAGTAGCCCTAGAAACTCATAAACCCTAAATAATACCCCTAAAGGTCCAAGCAACCCTAAACTCATAAACCCTAAATATGTCCCTAAACCTAAGTAACCCTAAACCTCTCTCTCTCTCTCTCCCCCAAAACCCCAAAACCCTAAATAATATCTCTAAAACCTAACCCCTAAACCCTAAATAATTCCACTAAAACCTAACCCCTAAACCCTAAATAATTCCACTAAAACCTAAACTTAAGAAACCCTAAACTCTTAAACTCAACCAACCCTCTCTCTCTCTCTCTCTCTCCTCTCTATCTCCATCCTCTCTCCCTCTTCCTCCCTCTCCTCTCCCATGTTGACAAAGAATATGGAAACAAGAAAACTAGGACATGCAAATATTGATGAGGATATAAATTGGGATGACGAAATGGAAACAAGATAATTTATGAAATTTCATTGGATGGGAAGAATGGTGAGGAGAGGTAGAGAGGGAAGGGAAGTAGAGAGTGAGAGAGAGGCTAGGAGGTAGAGATGGGAGGGAAGTAGAGAGTGGGAGAGGGTAGGAGGTAGACAGGGGAAGGAATAAGAGAGAGAGGGGGGAGAAGAGAGTGAAAGAGAAGGTAGGAGGTAGAGAGGAAAGGGAAGTAGAGACTTAGAAAGAGGGTAGGAGGTAGACAGGGGAGGGAAATAGAGAGTGAGAGAGAGGGTAGAAGGTAGAGAGGGGAGGGAAGAAGAGAGTGAGAGAGAAGGTAGGAGGTAGAGAGGGGAGGGAAGAAGAGACTCAGAGAGAGGGTAGGACATAGAGAGGGGAGGGAAGTAGAGAGTGAGATAGATGATAGGAAGTGCATCTACCCTTGTAGACATGTATGTAAAGTGTGGAAGCATAGACAAGGCATGCCAATTGTATGATGTAACACCTCAAAGATATGTTCTGTAATGGAATGCAATGATTGCAAGATATGCAAAAAATGGATTTGTTGAAAAGGCTTTAGAAACTTTCAAGCAAATGTAATTGGCATGTGTATAGCTAGTTATGCTTAGCATAATGCAAGCGCATTATAACGCGCTCGCATTATGTGAAATAACATAATGCGTGTGCATTATAATGCACTGACATTATTGATTTCACATAACGCGAGCACGTTATAATGCACTCATGTTATGGTCAGCTTTCTTTGACGTGTTTTTATTAGTTTTTAGCAAAATATGGAGATAATCTAGAGCATACTCCCCATCAGGATGGCACTTTTTTCAATGAAAACTAAAAAAATACCGCCATAATCTTAAGCTCTCTATTAGCTATGTAACCATATAATTTTTTTCATATTTTGAATATGTTAAGGGTTTCATCTTGAATTTTTTTGTTAGTGTGTCCATTTTTTGTCAAAAACCAGTGTCTAGTATTTTTGACTTTTTTTTAACCATTCATCAAAATTTGAAATAAGTTACATTTTTAGAAACTAGACTCCATTCTACACGTATTCAATTTTTTTTTGATTTTTGATTAGTTTTCAAAAATTTTAGGGGGGAGCATGCTCAAATTTCTATTTTTTAAGATGTGTCCACTTTGAAAATTACTAAAAAATCAATTATTCATCAAAAAATTATCAGAAAAATCAGGGATAAACTACATAGTGTTAGATAATTTCTCACCAGAGCGATTATTGAAATACTAAAAAAAAGTTAACATTTTAGGGGGAGCACACCAGATGCTATATTATGTTTTTTGAGAAAAAAGGACCAATTTGTGTGCTCCTCCTTTTTGAACCCTTTAATCTCAACCATTTTTAGAAAAAAATAGTAGTTTAGAAACTAGACTCAGAGTACTATGACTCTTGTTTTTGTTCCATCTTCAAATTATGAGTGTAGCTATCTTCAATTTCTCATCCAACATCAATGTTTCCTGATTTTAGAAAAAAAAAGTGGCATCTTAAGCCCCCATTTTGGTCCCTCATCTTTGTGCACTTACCTAGCATGACGGTAGGAGGTAGGATGAAAAAGGAAATACACTATTAGGAAAAGACTAAAGAAGCTCTTAGAAGAGGAGGCTATGGCAGGATTCATCAGCAACCTTGAAGGAGAGATAAAGAACCCAATTTTGAGAGAATGGTTGGGTAGACTACTCAGAATCACTAAAGAAGTTGATGGGAAGGAAGGTGTCAATGTTAGAGAGGCTATGGCCAATTTGTTGCTTGATCTTGGCAGTACAAGGGGGAGGTGGAACGTGTTTGGTACAACATAGTCTCTAACAATTACTACAATGTTGTCCATAGTTGCAGCTTTGATGTTAACACATGAGGACATGATTGAAACTGCAAAGTAGAATGAGGAGAACTAGGAAGTGGTGTTAGGTCATATGCATGATATTCTTCTAGGGGTGGCGGAGACAAGAAAGATGGTGGATGGAATAGCAGAGAAGCTCAGTGTCCCCATCCTGGAGAGAGCTTGAATTACATATTCTTGTGCTTGTGATGGAGTAGAGATGTTCAGTAAAGAAGATATGTAGAATGATATGGTTTATATTGTTTTTTGTTTTGTTATGTATAGTTTAGACTACTGAGAGCGGGTCGTGGTACTTTTCTCTTCTCTATATGTTTGGTAGATGGTTTCTATAGGATGGTATATGTTTTTAGATGCATGGGAAGATGTGGTTAAGGACTTAAGCTATTTAGATAGACTCTGGGCTTTGCCCCCTTTTTGAACGGGTCCCTGGTCCTTAACCAGGGTTATATGTGTTAGCAAGAGACACTGTGTGGCTTCATGAGTGTTGTCATTGATGGTAACAAAGTCTATCCCACACATCCGCAGTACATAGTATGCCTATACTAGAAGTCAGATTGAAGATTGTTTTGGTCTAGTGAACAAGAACAGAGTATGCAACAAGGTTTGATAATCAAGTCTGGATCTCTCAAATGATGTAACTTAGTAAGTTGAGAACTTGGATAAGTCAAGAGGAGTATCATGACTACTATATTCCAGAGATTTAGCCTCCAGTAGTAAAGCATGGAAAAGATATGAGCATCTAAGCATCAGGTTTCAGTCAAGTAGAGTAGATAGAGGAAGAACTGACCAGTAGAGCATCAGACTTCAATCTGGATGAGTAAAAGGTGTTGATCAAGCTATTTGGGCGATTATACATTGTTGGCCAACATGATTAATGACTTCTATTCCTATGTTTTTGATACACATCACAAATCAAGCACAGATTCAACTGACAGATCAGTAATTTGTAAATATCTTGAATATTTTTGTTGCTGACTAGAAAGTTGTTGAAATCCTTGATGCAGATATATATACTAGATGGATTCCAGTATATAGGTGTGTGTGAATACAGATATGATAAAAAAAGTACGAAGAAAAGTAGAGATAAGTGTGGAAGCAACAATACAAGTCTGGTATGTGACAGAGCAACAACACTAGAGCAGAGGAAGAATGAAGTGCATCAGATCAGCATATTGTGCCTAACTAGAACTGAACTCTAGCATTTGTAGATGCCTCTCATTAGTTCAAACACTTGATTACCTTATGTAAGTTCTGTAGACAGTGAGTCTCTTGTAGGTAGTGTGCCTCTTGTGAGCAGTGTGCTCAGGCGGTGAGCCCTAATTGGCAAGTGCCATTTTGTACTTCTTATTCTTTTAATAGAGAATACAATCTTGGGTTAGTCACCCCGTGGTTTTTCCCTTAACAGGGTTTTCTACGTAAAAATTCTTTTGTTATATATGTTGATTGTATTTCTATTCTTATGATCATATATGCTTATATGTATTGATGCTGCACTAATTATTAAAGGAGAAAAAAAAAGTTAAGATATTTGAGATAATTGATTCATCCCCCTCTCAGTTATCTGCCTTGTTTCCAACAATATGATCAAAAACAATATTTTTCAATTGGTATATGGTCTTGACTTTCATAATAAGGTATATTTTATTTATTTCTTATAAATTGATCATTTGATATAATTTTTAAATTCGGAATTGAAATATTGTCAAGAATTGGTGTTCCATCATCAATCATAATTTCATTATTTCTTATTTCAATAAGTGATTTATGATTTGTTTCTACATTCAAATCAATCAGTATTGATAATGAATCTTCACCTCTAACATTTCTCATTTGATGAAACCTTTTCATGCACTCCCTTTGTTTTTCTTTCTTTGCTTCAATTTGCTTAAGTGTTCCCTACTTGGTCCTTCCCATGGTAATTGTCAATTCTATCTTAATACACAAAATTATCAATTCTATCTTTAAATTCAAATTGTCAGTCACATAAAAATATAAAGATCACCTAAAAAACATAATGCTCACAAGCATACTCTTAAATATAAATAAATGATTATTACTAACAAAAGTTAACAAATTCTTAAATCTATGTTAATACTATTAGTACTTAGACAAAATTGACAACCAGAAATCCTAATTAAGAAAAATAATGTAATGATTAAGAAATTATAGTTTTCCAATATAAATGAATCATTTTTAGTCACAGAGAACAAAAAAATGTCATAGAACTTTGTAGGAAAAACATAAATAGCATGTGCAAAGTTGTAAGTGGGATCAAATCACATGTTACCTTTTTTTCTTATTTCTTTCACTTTAAGGTAATGTTCATAACACACTCATGTTACATAATGTGACCACATTACGTACCACGAACAAATTACATAATGCACTTGCATTATTTGTTCAAAAATTACTCATGTTATTCTTAGAATAGGCTTGAATGACCAAGAATGAGGATTGGAGCTCTATTTTACTTCCCAAAGACATTTTTCATATTTCATATAATTTGTAAAATTCAACATTATTAGATTTAGTTGTTTTATAATAATATTTTATGAAGCTACCACCAAAATGCCGATCTACTTCTTAGCTTTCTAATCATATATATTTTTCTATTTTGAACACATTAAGATCTTTATTTTCATTTCCTTTTACTAATGTCTTCATTTTACTTAAATACATATGCATTAATTTTTCTCTATATCTTTTGATCTACTTATCAAAATTTTAAAAAATATATAGCATTGTTCTATGCTTCATTCTATACACATTAAAAAATAATATTTTTAATTATTTTGCATGTAAGTCATGTGATGTGCATGCCCAATGATGTAATTTTTAGGATGTATTCACTTTGAAAAATCAAAATAAAAATATTCAATAAAAATATAAAAAATAAACAACTTGTAGTACTTAGTCTTGACTATATTTCTACAAACCAATTTTTAAAATACCTAACACAACAATAAAAAGTAATGGGGTGCACACTAGATGCTATGTTATATTTTAGTGATAAAAATATGAACACTTTTATTTGTGCCGTGCACCCTCTTGATCTTTAACCATTTTAAAAAAGTCTTAGTAGTTTAAAAACTAGATTGAGAGTACAATGATTCTTGTTCTTATCATATGATAAAACTTTACGAGTACACATTTTGAATTACTCATCAAGTTTAAGTTTAACCCCCTTTTTGTCCCCTTTTTCCATACACTTACCCCAAGAGAAAAAGATGTTTTGTAGATTTTTTAAATTAAATTATATTATAGTGTGTTTAAATTCTTTAATCACTTGTTTTTTACTATGTTAGTTTACAAATATTAAGTATTTATTAAAATAAAACAAGTGTAATATCCTATCTTATGAATTTTTATATATTTATTATAATTATTTTATTTCTTTAGATGGATGTTAACCTATTTTTTATAATTTTATTTTTTTATTTCATAATTATTTCATTTATTATCCTTTTTTAATTCCTTAATTTACTTATCATGTCAAACTATTAGTTTTGGATTAAAAGGATTATTATTTGGAATTTTAAGAAAATGAAGATACAATTATATATATGGCATTTATAAATATTTTGAAAGACTGTAGAGATGAAAAGTCTTTATTTGTATTTTTCTTTCTCTTTGTATTTTCTTTTAACAACTTGTTTAACAAGCACAATAATAATCATATATAACTATTTAGTGTGTTATCTATCTCTAAACCCACACCTTATATCACACAACCATTCCACTAGATTGGACACCATCACACATATGGTCCTATCTACAAATGAGGATAGTGCATGGTTGTGTCCATGGTGCTCAAACACTGATGTTTCAATTTTAATGCTTTTCCTTTTTTACTTCACTTTACATATATCTATCCTCCTCCCACATCCAAATGGATTTAAATAATCATATTAAATATTTATTAGATAAAATAGTAATTGGATGAACAAGAAAGTAGACATGTTAGCACTTAAGTACACAAAATAAGCATAATCCATAGAAATAACTAGTAATTGACATCAAGAAATTTAATTGGAAGACACTACTATAATTTTATAGTTCTACATAACATTCACCTAGTATTCACTCTTTGTACATTTATCAAGTCTTCCAATCTCTAATCATTGTGAAATACTTGTGGGACTTGACTAGCATTGAGGAAGTTCTACTATTTAACCTCCTCAAAGCAAATTCTCAAAGCCCCTATAACACCGCCCATTCTAGATATTAGATTTTTGTAGAAGTTGCAAGATCACAAAGGGTATCGTAATGACCATACAAGACACAAATGAACAAAGAGACATGACTACAATTGTACAACTATGACCAAACTAGATCAAATGAGAACACATGTGGATTAGTTCACAAGAAACAAAATACAAAGATAGAAGCAGAACCCAAAACTATGGTTTGTCTTCCTAATCTAGGATGGACAACATAATTGCATCAAACATAAAACACTATGGGCACTATTCCTTTCATTTATTTCTTTATTTTTTTACAAACATCCTCTTTTAAAACTCTTTATTTTAGAATTTGACACATACTTTATTATTGTAATATGGTTAAATTTAGATTTAAAAAGAATAGAACACATCTTAAATTAGGAAATAAAGAAAACATGGACTCAAAATTTTAAAGTTTCAAAGTAATCTATTTTTAGTTTAGAGTATTTATGGACTTAATTTGTCATTTTATCTCACTCAAAACAACTCTTCCTAAGTTTTAAGTTGAATTTGTTCCTTGCTCTTCTTCTATTTGAGGATATAGTTGTCTATCAAAAATAGAAATTGATAAATTTGGTTCTCAATGAGTCCACCAGGAAACAAGTCTCAACTTTGTTGGAATGGATACCCCTCAATCCTTGTCTCTTAGTGAAATAGGTTTTAACTTAAGGCTCGTGCTCCCGTATGGATAGTTAAACGATTTGTAGATTTGATATAAAAACCTCCAAATATAAATATATATATATATATATAAACCATAAAATATATTAAATACTTATTTGATTGTATTAATTAAAATAAATTTGAAACTTATATTTATTTAATTTAATTTTTTAAATTTTATTTATTAATTAAAACAAATTTAAAATTCTTAGAGAATTTCAAAATAAGCCCAATGCTCGCAATAGGAAGACACTCAGTATGTAGCCACTGTTAGGACCACCACATAAATGGCCCGCTTAGCACTAAGCATCTTGAGTACACTCACTTTTAAAGCGTTTCAAGTTTACAACGATATTTGATTCTCAATGTACTGCATAGGCGTGTCTATTATGGTTCAGCAACGAGAAATGTGTGCCAATGTATTCAATTTAATATATTCCATTAAATATTCATGCTTTAAGCGTGGGAATATTAAATATAAAGTATGTAGAGTGGAGTTTATTTAAAAAATTCACTCAATCGTGAGAAGGGTAATTTCTTGTGATTGAAAAAAATCAATGCGTGAATTCTATGACTGTTATGAACAATGTATATATATATAGAGAGAGAAGGGTTGATATAGTTTTGGAAATGTCTAGAAATGATTACAGAAACTCTTTAAAAAAATAATTCAATCTTAACATTTAGGGTCGAAAACGTATGGATGGATGAATGGATGAACATTCTAGTGAAATTGCGGCATATTCGTTTGTGTTTCAAAGAACGGATCACTCCACCACCCACTTCGCACTCTCTTCACAGTCGCTAGTAACGTCATTCAATGTGTTATGGAGAAGCTGAGAGGCAGTCACTTTCCTTTTTGTAGTTGGGAAACTCCAATAGTGAAAATGGCCCAACTGGTGTGTAGCGGGAAACTCCAATAGTGGAAAATGGCCCACATAGCATTCTATGAGTGTTATCCCAAACTCCAAATATCTACTCCATTAGATGTGGATATGGGTCACTCAGCAAATTTGTAGGGACAGTGAAAAAATGTACTTTAAAAAAACAAGCTCCCAACGCTTCTCTTTCCTCCATGAGAGTATAAAGTCAAGATGTAACAAAATACATTATTTTTTTTCGAAGATGATTGCAATGGTCATGTCCTAAACGTATCAAGATACCATGTTGTAACAGACTTCCCTCTCTCAGAAATGAAAGAAATTGCGGTCTATACATGACCAAGTTAACTCACACTAAAACTTTAAAACTTACACGTCGGCATAGTGCTCAGGTTTCTTCTTTTAATGTTATATTGCCTTTGATATTTATAATTCCATGTCTAAAAGAATTACCATTTTATTACTACTTATTTATATTTAATGAGCTTGAAATATTATTCAATATATCGCATTTGGTATCACTCCGAAGGTATGGAATCCGTGAAAGCCATTTTGGGCGATATGCAAAAATGTTTTGACTCTTCTACAACCAAATAAATTCCAATATCTTGACATTTACATATGGTCACGTTTGGTGTTGATTGTTCCATGATATATTTCATAGTGAAATGATACATGTTTTAGTTGTTTGTTACACTTCATTTGTGAATTCTTTCTTGTACTGCGTTAGTTTAGAGTGGTGTCGATTATTTCCCTCTTTAAGTAGTCAACGGTTTGGACTTTATTCAATGGTTATTGTAAAAGTGTGACCTTGATAACAGCTTTGGTCGTCTTTTAAGGGAAGAGTAAATAAATCTGTCAAAATGTTCCTAAAACACTGATGGGGAGCTTCACCAATACAAACACCTTTCTAAGAAAAAATAAAAGAGACTATCAGCATAGGTGCACCGTTGTTGATTGTGCTAGCACTGTTAGAAAAAGTAAAGCATAGTTTACAAATGTGCACTTTACTGAATGTTCCCGGAATGCATTATATTTTCCCACCATTGCATTGGTCCATTGCAATATAATATAATGTAAATATGTATTGGTACCTTGCAAAACAAGGGCTGCGTTGCAGCTGCAGTCCCTGCTTAAAGCTTTGCAAAAGAGACTGCAGCAACTGCAGCAATTTATCTTTTTGCAAAGCTTGAAAATGCTATATAGTTCTGCTCCTCACATTTTTATTTGCATAAATTGTATATTGAAGGCATGTCTTCTGACATGGTAACCGTGTTTTATATAAGTTTGTTATTATTTAAGACTGCCACATTACCCTTCTGTAAGAAGGATAAATAGAGAAGTTGGATATGTCAAATGATGAGCTTAGCCATGCTCTATGCTGCAACTAGGGGAACTGCAGCTAGCTAACCAAACATACTTTAGTGACCTGTCCTCTTGACTGTAGAAATAGCTCTGAATGTATAAACAGCCCTTGGGTCACTAAAATATGGGAATCTTACAAAGCAAACCAAAATATTGATTTTTTCATTGAACTGTCTTAAAAGAAAATCATAACAACCTAAGCAATGGAGGGAATACACGGTATTCTACCTCAAAACGATAGAAGGGGGCATTCTATCAATATATAATGGTTGCCCGTTGCTCAATTTTGACACATGTCAATAGGTACCTTTAATATCAAGTTCACTTAAAACAAGAAAGAAATTCAAAAGCAACTTTTATAATGCTTATTAGACACTAGGTATTGTGTTCGTCTAGCTAATAAGCAGAGCATATTCAAATCTATGACAACAATAAGAACTTACTAACAAATCACAATCTTTTATCGACTCACAATATTAAAAACAAGAAACCTGTTTGGAGATAGTGAATGTATAAGATGATTAGAATGTGAGGTTCTATTACTGAAGTTAAACTCATCTTTAGATGCAAGAAGAAATTATCCTACCAAAAGAACTATCTTTGATGTTCTTCTCTTGGATTATATTGATGGGTAAGAAAATGCACAAAAGGGTGGGTTAAAACTTAAATACATTCTAAACTACTTATCCATTGTGTGTAAGGTATTCTAGAAACATCATCTAGATGTTTATAGATGCCTAAGTGTTTAACCAATCAGATTCAAGGTATTCTAAAAACATCATCTAGATGTTGATAGATGTCTTAAGTGTTTAACCAATCAAATTCAATTATTGATAGTTGCATGCAGTAGGCATTGATATGCTGCACACATCTAAGAAAAATGGTTATTATTTATATATATTACTGGTACCCAAGCATGTTTTTTCATCGCATCAATTTTTAAACAAGTCATATAAAAAACATAAACAATTTTTTAATTAAGACTACAAAATTTAAAGCTGAAGAACAAAAAAAATGCAAATTTGTAGTAAACAAATCACAATGCAAATATAATACTTGATTCTAATTAAAGCATTCCTTTACAAAGCAATATGGGAATGACTCCTTGAAATAGATCAATTTATACAATTGCACTATATATTGAATAATCCTCAATGAACACGTACAATATCCTCTACTCGTAACATTATAATTTAATGATAAAGAGTAACAAAAAGGGCACTATATTTAGTAATCTAATCACACATGATATACTCTGATTCATCATTATTTGGAAAATGATGAGATTGAAAAAAATAAGGAAAATTTTATGCATCTATGAAACACAAATGGAAAAACAAGTTACATTATATACAATTGATAACAACTATTTGTTGCCCAAACCTAATCCCCTATAAACATTTGATAAAGTCAACATAAGATGTGTCAAAAATAAAGAATCTTCTTGTTATGGAGTAAAATGTGTGCCCTTGCTTATCAGGACCTATTTAAACACCTTTTGGAACAATAAACAATTAAATCTCAATCCTGATGAATAACCTTGACAAAATAAACTTAGGAATGGTCTAATCCCACCTCATTTGGCACTCTTCGGAGTTTGTGGGGTAGTCATTTGTTTTTATTCATTGTTAGTGAGTGGGAATGCATATAAGAATGAGTCTTGTTATTTATTTTACACCTATCTTGTTATGAGAAGATTAAAGGTACCTGCCTTATGCTTCAAGATGAATTGATCTCCTATGCACATGTGTTCTTCATGGTTGGAAAAGCTCTTTGTGTGGATGTTATGATGCTTGTTTGTAGGTCTTGAAGGAAGTTCAAGCCTCCATCTTCTATCTCCTTATTGGTGCATGGTCTTGAATCACCTACTCCAACTAGGGTTTCATATCTTATGGTAATCTTTATCATTTACATTCATTCTTTCATCATTTATTGTAGATCTTGCCTCTTCCCTCCTAGGGCATGCATTCTTGGATCTCTAATCCTTGTTGTAGTGGAGGTAGAAACACCAACATAGGGTTTGACTAAGGCAAGACCCTAAACGTAGCACAACCCTTTTCCCCTCTTGTTTACGTGCATGTTGCATTTGGAAGAATCAGACCATAATAAGCTACATGAAGGAGGAGGACACATAGGTGAAGGCACCAAGATCCCAACATTTTGTAAAACCCTAATTTGGAGCTAGTGCACCCAGTGCCCTAGTACTTCTCTGCTCCCGAACTTAGATTCCTATTTTGTACTGTCTCCTAATCTCTACTATCCTTTCAAAATTCTTGTATATGTTTTTAATAGTTGTTTATTGGTTAATCTTGCTCAATTAGAGTTTAGGTTTTTACCTAGTTTGGTTGGTTGAATTTGGTTGATACTCCTTTATACAACAAAGGGACAAAACCCCTCTAGTTTGGCTCTCCTTCACAAGGTAGAAGGTAAACTCAGTTTGTGTTCCAATGTTGATAGAAGAGAGCATGACCTAGTTTAACCTTTTAGGCTAAGTCTCCCTTTTCCATCCAACATTTTGGTGAACCTGACATATATTACACCCTTGCATCCTTCTTCATCTAAATATAATTTGTGTTTGTTTTCCTAGATCTAATTAGGATTTGGTTTATTCATCATTTGCATACTTACACACCTTTCTTTTTGCACTGATTCATTATTAGGGTAACAAAAACCTTGCATTCCTTGAAAATCTAGCTAGTCTTGAACCCAGGGTTTGTAGATTAGTGTATTGTTTCAGATCTTTTTGAAATTAATTGGTGGATTAAATTGATTTCATTTGTTGTACCTTATCTTTCCTTGTGTTTAGAACATTCTTACATCTTGGCATTTGAAAATTTGAAAATCAAGCATTTGATTTAGGTGTAGAAAAAATATTTTTGTCACATTGTCTATATGTCATAAGTATAGATCATCATAGCATGATATAAATTTCTAGTTTTTGGATTAGATCTGATTGGTATTACATTAATTACTCATTTCATAGTCATATATTTTTCATTTACACTTCTTCATTATTAGGGTTTTAAAAAAATCTTGTATTTTTAAGAAATCCTAGCTAGTCTTCAATCCTAGGGTTTGTGATTAGTGTCTTGTTTCAAATTTTGTTGATGTTATTTTCTTATCAAATCTGATTTTAAATTGATTTGTAATATCATAAATATCATCTTGTGTTGAAATTTGAAAGATAAAGCATTCTTGAATTGTTAGATTTAGTGTTTGATTTGAATATGAACATTCTTTAAATAAAACTGAGCTTGAGTAGAGGTGAATTTGATCAAAAGGTTTATTATTGCATTATATGTGTTTACATTTGATAAAAAGAGGAAAAAAATGATTCATTTAAACAAAAAGTCAACCTCTTCTTTCATCACAACATTCATGTGTTCTTTGTGTGCATCTTGTGTGTCACTAAATCTTGTAAACACTTTATGAGTTTTGTGACCCGGTGCCCTGATTCTAACACCTTTGTGCAAAGAAGTCATCAAATTATGGGTTCTAATGCTTTGAATAGCACCTATATTGACACATCAGAACCCCAATTTGTGAGTCCATTCACACAAGAGGTCCCATCACCTCTTCATGATAACCCTACTTCACATATCCTAGAAGCATCAACTTTTCATGAAATTATCGACAGAGAGGACCTCATGGCTCATATTCATGTAGATTAAATTCAAAGATTAGACACTGAGTTGGATAATTATTAATAATTTGTAAGCTTGAAACATACAGCTGAGGAGGCCATCCCTTTTGTTGAGAGCCTAAGAAGTTTATTGCTTGAAGGACAAGAGGGACTAGAAGTCTTGCATGGCCTAGCTCACATAGTGCACAATTTAACATTATGTCTGCATCTAGTTGCATGGAAATCATCACTACTGTGACTTCTTCGAATCAAATAGGGACTCAAGTGTCGATACCCATACCACCACTCCCTATTCCTACATACACTTCCACTATTCTCACCACAACTACATAACCAAGTAATAGTGCTACCAAATGTGTTGGGTTATCTACAGAGAATCACATTCGTGATTATAGTGTCATTCCCTTTAATTATCCAAGTACTACACCTAGTTTCACCCTACCTACATCAAATCAATCTAATCATAATATAACTTTCCAAAAATCTATTCATACAATGTTGCAACCTATGGTTAGCCATGTTTATTAATACCAATCTCAACCTAGTGTTGAAGTGTTGTCATTGATGTCAAAAGAAAGAGATTGTTGAAATGTTGTCATTGATGTAGATTTGTGTCTAAGGTAGAGAAGAAATGAAAAGGAGAAAAAGATTCTAAGGTAGAAGAGAAAAGTTTCTAAGGCACGAGTTCTGCCTTTAGTCAGCAAAAAGTTCTATCCACGAGCTTGTAAGTTTTTCAACAGCTAGTTTTACTGATTCCAAGTTGGCCGATAAAAATTAGATAAAGAAAAATCAAAGGCAAGAATGATTTTTGCCTTTGGTTAGCAAAGTCTTCGGTTTGCGAACTGGTTCATCAATTTCTTAGTTTGTTGTTTTTTTAAATCATAAACAAAGGTGTGGTATTGGAAGTTTGAAAGAAAAATCTTATAGTTAAGTTATTGGAAAACTTTTGTTTTACCAACTGGTTCATCAGTTTCTTAGTTCACCCATTTGATGATTTGCCAAAAAAGGCATGGTGATGGAAGTTTGAAAGAAAAAGCTTGAAGTTAAGTTATTAGAAATATATTGATCAGAAAAACTTTTTGTATACACCTAAAAATGATAGAACTATGTCCAAATAAATATTCTTAATATTTATTTAAGTCTAATTCCTCTGTCAATAAATAAATAAACAAATTTATTTATTTGATTCACATTCTTCCAACAACTAAATAAAATTATTTATTTAATTAAATTCCTTAAATTCCTCAAACAAATTAAATAATACCAATTATTTAATTAGTTCTTCCAAAATCATTCTAAATTAAATAATACCCATTATTTAATTGTTTCTTCCAATAATATCTTCTCTAAATTTAAATAAATCAAATATTTATTTAAGTTGTCCATTTCTTCTAAAAATTGAGTTCTCTAAATATACTTCAATCCTTGTGCACATGCAATTGAATATTCCAAATATTTAATTGAGCTAAAATATCTTCTCATCCTCATGCAATATTTATCCTCTAGTTCAAGTCAGTTAACTCTTCTATCTATTTTGTTAATTGGTTTATCTCTTTAGTTAACTCTTTCTTCTATTCCATTAATTCCTCCCATGCAAAATAGAGCAGGACACATGTCTTCTTTCTATTTGCACACATCTCTCAACCGTTCTATACTGTTGATCTTCTTGTTCTTTCTATACCATTAATATTCTCTCTCTCAAGTCTATAAGTACAACCCTATTCCTCCATTTCTATCATTCAAGATTTTACTAAACTTACTTTGCAAGAATTACAACGCGACTTTGGCACCAAACCATTCCATAGCTTGTGATCACCCTTTTATCATTGCAATTGTGTTGAAGAATCTCTTTATTGCAAACCTATCATAGCCATTCCCACTTGACATCTTGAAAAATAACAAGGAAGTGCACCTCTTGAGGGCCATATTCATACACAAGATTATTTGAGATATGTGACCAATGGAAGCCACGAAGTAAAGAGGTTTGGAAGGTTTTGTTTCTTTGTTTGTTTGATCTTCTTTATTTCTATATTTCATTGAATTATTGGGTATTATTGATATCATTGATATTATTGCACAATTTTCCCTTAATATTTAACCCAAAAACATAGTTTTTGTGCATTAGGAAACCATAGATAGGAGGATTCTGTGCAACTGATCAATTCGAACCATACACAGGAGGATTTTGTGGGTATGTGTTATGTAGCAATAAATGTGATTTTATATTTGGTGGGTCTATCTTTTTGGGTAAAAACCAATAAGTATGCAGAATAGGAAGTGTTACTTTTGCTTTGAAAGTAACTTGTGGAGTAGAATATAGGAAGGTGAAGTAGAAGAGGACTCTCAAGTTGTTAATGTGGTTAAAAACTATTAGTGTTCAAATTGGAAATTGAGATCGATCAAGTAGAACAAGTGTTATTGTTGCAATCAAAATTTGTTCTTTCCAAACATTTCATTACTATAGATTGCAAAACAAATTGGAAATTGAGATTGATCTTAGAATTAGTGTTATTGTCACAATCAAAATCTCATTCTTTCCAAATATCTCATTGCTCTAGATTGCAAAAGAAAGAGGCTGATTTTATGGCCAATCAAGGAGCCATTCAAGAGGATTTTACCTTGTTAGAAAACAAGGAGATTAAGAATTGTGATAATTTAGCCACTATCATAGATTTGGATAGGATAACCAAGGAGGTTATTTAATGTGGTTTAATGTTATTATGAATGAATGGGTATGCCTTATGAATTGAAGGATGTTATTAAGGGAGAAGGCAACTTGCATGATGTAGTAGATTCAATAGGAGATATGAAAGGTGATAGGTAATCATGTTTAGTGGTGTCATGCTACGTATAGGTGCTTATTATAGTGTAATTATGATATGTGTGGCTAGATTTTATGGATTGGCTTGGGTTGTAGGTACAAGGCTTTGGTTGTTAGTTTTTTAGATTTTACATTTATCCATGGTGAAGAGCTAGTTGTCATGTGGGACTTTTAAGGTGAGGCTCGATCTCAAACCATTATCTTAGCTAGATTTTTAATTGTGATGAGGTGATTCTTTTGTGGCTAGTGAAGGCTATTTTAGGTGAAGAGGGTTGTACTGATAATGGTCATTTTAGAACATGAGCTATGATTCTAGCAAAGTTGAAGGAGAAATTTCAAAATGTTTGGTGGTAAATGTAGAAATTAGGTAGTTCTTAATGGAGCTACTTGTTTAGGTTGAGGGTAATAGGGATGTCAAGGAAGGTGAGTTGTTTTCTAGAGAGACTAAGCATGTGTTAGGAAAGCATAGACATCAATCCCCTAGTGTGGTGTTGGAAGCTTCAATAATGTAGTTGCAGGAGGATGTGCAAGTTCATTGATAGTAGATAACAAGATATTAGAGTTTTCTCGGGACTTGAAATAAATCCTTTCTACTACTATGCTTTTTATTTACTAAGTTGTAATTTAAAGGAGGCAGTCAAAATGTTTACCTTCATTAGCCAATTTGAATTTTTTTGAGAGATATACAACAACACTATCATTCTCAAAATGAAGATCATTAATGGAAAAACAACCTTGACTAAAGCCATATTGCCCACTTTTATAATTTAATAAATGAGATAGTGGACTTTGTATTTATTAATAGATATGTTTTGTTGGATTTACGGTTTTTAAAAATAATTTAAGTTTGTTAAATCTAGCAACTTTAGCTAAATTCTAGGTAGTTTCTAATTTTACTGGGTTTAAATATGTACTACTTCATTTGCTTAGATATCTTCCTATATGAACATTTTCTATTTCCCAACTTAATCTTATTTTAGATTAGGAATATAGCCTAATTAGGACACATTTAGAAATTTAGATAAATGAAAAAATAACACTAACTTATAAAGCATGTAAGTCATATTATAAATTTTGAAATGTAAATATAAAGCATGTGACTCATAATAAGAATGTCTCTAAGATATAAAACATAAGTACATACATATAATGTCCAAATATAAAATATGTGACTCATAAAAACTTCTAAGATAAAATATAATATATAATAACATGTAAGTCATAATGTCCAAATGTACTGTAAATATAAAACATCTGAATCATAATAACAACTCATGAATGTCTTGCTCTACGAGTGGATTGAGCCTTGCTCTTTCTCGAGCTCTGACATCTTGATCCCTGATTGGAGCCCTCGACTGATCCGTGACCTGAGCACTATGCTAAGTTGTGGGCCGGGGTCTGCCCATGAAACACTATAAAATTTTCAAATTCTATATATATGTACATGTACAAATATAATTTGTTTTTATTTTAAATAAATAAATAATACTTGACAAATCTAAATTACCTAACATACACGGTCTGCATCATGTAGAGGAGTCTCAATAGAAGCATGACCTGATCCTACAACCTATAAATGACACGTGTTCATACAATATATAAGCATATTTGTATTTAGTTAGAAAACTTACATACACTTGATGTTTGTATGTAGAAAGTTAGCTTGATATATATATGTGTACACTTAAATCAAACTTATATGTACATGTGATATATAGACTTGGTTTTTAAATACCTCATGATGATGACTAGGATTGCTAGCATGATGCAAATCTCCATATCTAGGTTGTAAAACAACAGCTTGTGTCTAATACACATGTACATTTAAGATTGCAATCAAGACTCGGAGCTTCAATGTATGTGACTTTATTTAAAATTAAACTTATAATTTTTAAATATATAATTTATGAATTTAGATTATAATTTTTAAATAAATTGTACCTCAACTGCACCAGCAAAAGCCCTCCCTATCCCACTAAGGTCAGAATCATGGAGAGACAATGATACACATGTAGATGGTGTAGTATCAGTGTTGAAAAGAAGCCTGCTATGCTCACCTCCCATAACATTATGTGCAGTAACCTCAACCTCAGGACCAATTGGAACATGCAGAGAGGCAAACCCTGTAGGACCAACTGGAACATCCTGATGTCCTCCCAAACCTTGTGAACCAGACTCACCATGGCTCCTCCATCTACCAAAATGTCACTCGAGATGTGAGGATACAACAGATCAAGTGGGATCCCATACTAATTGCTGATGAATTGGTATGAATCTAATAAATCATTGGCCAGGTATCTAGTCATATTTCGCAAAGCACTCTCTCTACTAAGCTGTGCCACATCATGTGGCGATGGTATATCAACACGAATGTAATGATATGAATAGCTGGTCGATGTGGCCTCAGTGGGTAGAATGTCAATCCTCGAGCATAACAAATACCTGCCAACATGATCAAATGGCAACTGATCAACCTCAGTGGCAATAGTCACCATGCTCTCAAAAAACTTGCATCTCGAGGGGGTTAATGCTAGTTGGGTGACATTTGCTAGTTCTATATGTTTTGGAAGAACCAAAAGATTTGGGCCAACTAAGGACCTCTTGTTTTGAAGACGTGGCACATCTTCTCTTCTATACTCAAGTCTCCCTGCAAACCTCCCTTTCCCATGACCAGTATGTTTAGGGAAAGATGTATAATCGACAGATAAATCTAAATGGAACTCTGCATATAATTGTATGCAAAAATACAATGGTAACTCATCATTGTTTGGCCATTGGTGATGAGCTGCAAAAAACCTAGGATAGATGAAAGGACCGACAACTGCATCCACACATTTGGTGGGAGAATAGCCTCTCACTCTCTCTTTTCCCTTATTAGAAGGGAACATGCTGAGAACATTATCTACTGAAACCAGCCTAGAAATAGATAACCATTTCTCCTAGCTAACAACACTTGGAGAAAGTGATGCATAGAACTTGTCAACACTAATGTCATCATAGGGATTTTATGATCAAACAACTTGGATCATACATGTGATCTCATCCCTAATCCTAACCAACCTGTCTCTACCTAACAGGTTTGGTGTATTGTGAATAGAACTATTTAGTTCATCCAAAGCTCTTTCAAACCTTTGAATGGTGTCAACATATAATGTAGAATTATCACTATTGCTAGGTTGACCTGACTGATTTGATTGATGTGATGATTGATCATCCATGTGGACCTAAATTTATCTGCAGTATGATAATTAATTTTTCTGGCAAACATATTGTATGTCACAATGTAAATAAACATGCATATAAATTTTCCAACTACTACATACATCTTTAAAAATCTATGATATAAATGCACACGTGCTTCGCAAATAAACCTGCACCTTAGATGCTTACAAATACATAAATAATAGGCCTATAAGCCAAATTTGAATGAACCATAAAACACAAAACTAGGAATGCATAGAAAATCCAAATTTAAAGTCATGTGTAGCATGTAGCTCATATTGACAGCCAAATTTAGTGTGTATATATATATATATATATAGTATATGTTGTTTCCTTCTTTAACAATGTTATTCCCTAGCATTTGATGGGCAAATTTGAATGGATAACTTTACTAAAAGTGCATGTCTTGCATTGCTGTAGCACTTGATTTGACCTGTAAATTATGTGTGAACTGACTCCCACCCAGCAGCCATCAGCCACTTGCTACTTCTGATCACCACAACCTTTCCAATAACTTATGCACAAATTCTTTCTTGAATGGTTTCAAATTGTGATTAATTTTCCATCACCACAACGTTGATAAAAAATTATGCACAAAATTCAATAAAGAAGAATTTATGTACAAATTCTCTCTGTCCAATGATGTCAAATTTTGATATATTTTTTTATGACAGTTATCTATTCAATGTTGCCTTTAAAATACCATGACATACCTTAGTATAAATAGATGACAGCTTTTCCAAAATCTTTCCTTTCATATGATACAGTCTTTTTAAAATTTTGATTGTATTTTATAGCAAAAATGGCTAAATATAGCTATATACAACTATCAAATAATTTTTACTATAAAATACAATCAAAATTTTAAAAGACTATGTCATAGTATTTAAGCCATGTTCCCTAGCATTTAATGGACAAATTTGAATGGATAACCTTACAAGGGATAAAAGTGCACGTCCTGCATTGCTGTAGCACTTGATTTGATGTATTTTAAAAGTGTGAACTGACTACCACCTAGTAGCCATCAGCCACTTGCTACTTCTGATCATGCCACAACCTTTCCAATAACTTATGCACAAATTCTTTCATGAATGGTTCAAATTTTAATTGTAAAATACAATCAAAATTTTAAAAAGACTATATCATATGAAAGGAGAGATTTTGGACAAACTGTCAAAATTTATGTGGGATTATGTTGATATATATATTTGGTTATTTATATATTCTATTTATACTGAGGTATGTCATAGTATTTTAATGGCTTCAGCCCATCTAGTACGAGGATAAGTTACAATGGTGAGGATTACCATTTTGAATGATGCTCTTAGGAGCATGGACAATGCAAAAAAAATGTATGAAGTGCCAGGAGATGATCGGGCCATCATCAAAAGTCATCATTAAGTTTCTCCAAGTCATGCAAAAACATGGCTATATTGGGAGAATAAATGAACTTGTTGATGATCATCGATCTGGAAAGATTGTTGTAGAGCTCAATGGAAGGCTCAATAAATGTGGTGTTATAAGTCCTTGATTTGATGTTGGGGTGAAGGAAATTGAATCATGGATAGCTAGATTTCTTCCATCTTGGTAGTTTGGTTTCATTTTCTTGACCACATCTGTTGGCATCATGGACCATGATGAGGGTAGGAGAAAGAACATTGGTGGGAAAGTGTTGGAATTTTTTTTACTAGATTTAACTCATATTGTTGACTTTGAGCCTGAGGTTGAGGACAGGGTGATTCTGGTAGTGAACTAGACCCTATCCAACATTGGAAGAAATTTGAGTCTAACTTGTATTTGAATTGAGAATTTAATTTTATATTTTGCATTTTGCTTTATCTAAAAATAGTATTTTAAAGGCAGTATTGAATAGATAACTGTGTTAGTATTTAAGCCATGTTCCCTAGAATTTGATCGGCAAATTTGAATGGATAACCTTACAAGGGATAAAAGTGCACATCTTGCATTGTTGTAGCACTTGATTTGACCTGTTTTATGTGTGAACTGACTCCCACCCAAGAGCCATCAACCACTTGCAAAAGACTGTATCATTTTAAAGGTAGTATTGAAATTTTTACTATAGCAGGCATTTTTACAGTAAAATACAATCAAAATTTTTAAAAGACTATATCATATGAAAGGAGAGATTTTCGACAAACTGTCAAAATTCATATGAAAGGAGAGATTTTGGACAAACTATAAAAATTTATATGGGATTATGTTGATATATCTATTTGGTTATTTATATAGATAACTGTCACAGTATTTTAAAGGTAGTATTGAATAGATAACTGTCATATAGTATTTAAGCCATGTTCCCTAGCATTTGATGGTAAATTTTGAATGGATAACCTTACAAGGGATAAAAGTTGATGTCCTGCATTATTGTAGCACTTGATTTGACCTATTTTATGTGTGAACTGACTCCAACCCAGCAGCCATCAGCCACTTCCTACTTCTGATCATGCGACAACCTTTCCAATAACTTATGCACAAATTCTTTCTTGAATGGTTTCAAATTGTGATTAATTTTCCATCACCACAACCTTGATAAAAGGTTATGCACAAAATTCAATAAAGAAGAATTTATGCACAAATTCTCTCTGGAATAATTTCAAATTTTAATATATTTTTTAAATGGAATTTTACAAACCCATTTTACTTGCACATACAATCATATAAGGTACAAGTTTATTTCAAACACTAAACTATACATTGTGCCATAAAAAATGTTTGACATAAAGTTATACATCGTGCCATAAAAAATGTTTGATAGAAAATACCAAGGCGAAGATCTAGATACATCGTGGCATACAAAATGTTTGAGAAAATTTATGCATGCCAAGGTGAAGATGGCATACCTAGTTGATGAGACTGTTGCAAAAGGTGGCGCTCGGATGTCCTTCACGCAAAAATGTTTCAAACCCTAGGTCACTGTCAGTGTTGGAAAAAGGCCACCGTGAAATGTGGCAATTTCATTTTTTTTAACAACATGATTTTAGGCAAAACTATCTCGCCCCCAGATTGACTCACCTGAAAATAGCTTGCCACATATGCACCACGCAGTGGCTATGTGTATTCGGGTGAAACTATCTCGCCCCCAAATTGACTCACCTAAAAATGACTCGCTCTAAATTGTTTTGTTGACTGAAAGTGTGACACAACTTTGTGCTTTTACCCCTAAATATGCCCCTAAACCTGAGTAAGCCTAAACCTCTCTCTCTCCTAAAACCTCAAAACCCTAAATAATACCCCTAAAACCTAATCCCTAAACCATAAACTCGAGCAACCCTAAACCCATAAACCTTAAATAATTCCACTAAACCCTAAACTTAAGCAACCCTAAACTCATAAACTTGACTAACCCTCTCTCTCTCTCTCTCCTTATCACCCTATCTCTCCCCTCTATCTCCATCCTCTCTCCCTCTCCCTCCCTCTCCTCTCCCATGTCGACAAAGAATATGGAAACAACAAAACTAGGACATGCAAAGAGGGATGAGGATATAAATTAGGATGATGAAATGGAAACAAGATAATTTATGAAATTTCATTGGATGGGAAGAATGATGAAGAGAGGTAGAGAGGGGAGGGAAGTAGAGAGTGAGAGAGAGGGTAGGAGGTAGAGATGGGAGAGAAGTAGAGAGTGGGAGAGGGTAGGAGGTAGACAGGGGAAGGAAGAAGAGAGAGAGGGTGGGACGTAGACATGGGAGGGAAGCAGAGACTAAGAGAGAGGGTAGGAGGTAGACAAGGGAGGGAAGTAGAAAGCAAGAGAGAGGGTAGGAGGTAGAGATGGGGGGGAGAGGAGAGTGAGAGAGAAGGTAGGAGGTAGAGAGGTGAGGGAAGCAAAGACTCAGAAAGAGGGTAGGAGGTAGACATGGGAGGGAAGTAGAGAGTGAGAGAGAGGGTAGAAGGTATAGATGGGAGAGAAGAAGAGAGTGAGAGAAGGTAGGAGGTAGAGAGGGGAGGGAAGAAGAGACTCAGAGAGAGGGTAGGACATAGAGAGGGGAGGGAAGTAGAGAGAGAGAGATGATAGGAAGTATAGCTGCCCTTGTAGACATGTATGTAAAGTGTGGAAGTATAGACAAGGCACACCAATTGTATGACGTAACACCTCAAAGAGATGTTATGTAATGGAATGGAATGATTGCAAGATATGGAAAAAATGGATTTGTTGAAGAGGCTTTAGAAACTTTGAAGCAAATGCAATTGGCATGTGTATAGCTAGTTATGCTCAGCATAACATGATTACGTTATAACGCACTCACATTATAACATGCTCATGTTATTGATTTCACATAACTTGAGTGCGTTATAACGTACCTGCATTATGCTCAGCTTTCTTTGACTTGTTTTTATCAGTTTTTAGCAAAATCTAGAAATAATCTGGAGCGTGCTCCCCATCAAGATGACACTTTTTTCAATGAAAACTAAAAAAAATACCACCATAATCTTAAGCTCTCTATTAGCTATCTAACCATATTTTTTTTTCACATTTTGAGTATGTTAAGGGATTCATCTTGAATTTCTTTTGTTAGTGTGTCCATTTTTTGTCAAAAACTAGTGTCTAGTATTTTTTATTTTTTTTTAACCGTTCATCAAAATTTGAAATAAGTTACATTTTTAGAAACTAGACTCCATTCTACATGTATTCAATTTTTTTTTTAAATTTTTGATTAGTTTTCAAAAATTTTAGGGGAGAGTATGCTCAAATTTCTATTTTTCAGGATGTGTCCACTTTGAAAATTACTAAAAAATCAATTATTCATTAAAAAATTATCAAAAAAATTAGGGATAAACAATATGGTGTTAGATAATTTTGTTGAAAATGAATGTAGAACTACTGCTATAAACTTTAAAATTTTTTGTATGCAAAGATGAAATTAAGATTAATCTGTAACAATTAATGAACAAGTGCTTATGCACTTTCAAACCAATGTAGAAGAGAAGAGAAGAGAAGAGAAGAGCTTGCATAGTATTTATGTGGAGAAACCCTTTTAGGAAAAAACTCCACACTCAAAGATGTTTCCTACTTATATTAAATTTCTTTGGAAAATATTACATTCAATACTGAAATTCCTCTCAGTCCTTTATGCACTTCAAAAGCTTCTTCAATCTTCAAACGTGAAAAAAAAAAACTTCTTTTTTTCTTCAAAAGCTTCTTTAATAAAAAAAGGATTCTTACTTTTTTATCCTAAGTTAAAAAGCTCTTTTATTTTTTATTCTAAGTCTTTTACAAAAAATTTCTTTCTTTTATTTTCTAAGTCTTTTTCCTCAAAAAAACGTTCTGGAAAATGTATGGGGTTTACAATTAAATCAACAACCCTCTTTTAATTCAAAAGTTTCTTAATTCAAAAGCTTGAAACTCAAATTATAATAAATTACAATTGATAACATAGCTTCCAAAACTCATGCAAAAGTCAAGCTCACTTAAATTGAGAAGATTGAACTCAAACAAAGTCCAAGCTTTGAGTTAACTACCCCTTCATGATGTGTACACACAAGTATGCTAAAAATAGCTTTTACAACATTAAACATATTTCCAAATAAAAGCAACAACCGAAAGTCCCAAGATTGGGTGCTCAAGTTAGCCCAATCTATTTTAAACAACTAAAGTGATCTTGATACACACCAATTCTCATGCAACAACTTGCACAATTGATGTCCCCAATGTTATTTTGAATTACCTTGTTCTATACATGCAAGTGACATGCAAACACCGGGTCTAATGTATGCAACTAATACCCATTACCTAAAACACTGAGATGTACCATTTTGCAACTTTTGGGAGTTGGAGTGTCCTACAAGTAATATCTCAAAACTGACATGCAACTGACATGCAAGCATTTTCAACAACATGCAGCTGATACCCATCTCCTAAATCACTGAGATGTACCATCTTGTAAGTTTCTAGAGTTCAAGTGTTCTGCAAATAATCTCACAAAATTGACATGCAACTATATGCAAGTTCATATAATTGACATGCAAGAACATGCAAGGTCATACAAGTCCATAGGAATGACATGCAACAACATGTAAGTGAGATGCAACAACATGCAAGTGAGATGCAACAACATGCAAGGGCATGCAAGTGAGATACAACAATATTCAAGCACATGCAACAATATGCAAGGTCATACAAGTACATAGGAGTGAAATGCAACAACATGCAAGTACATACAAGTGACATGCAACAAGATGCACGCACATGCAACAACATGCAAGTCTATATGAGTAACATGCAACAACATGCAAGTACATGAAAGTAACATGCAAGTACATGCAAGCAATATCCAATTCATGCATCTCTAACACTGTAGTTAACTCCAACATTATATCCATGCAAGGTGTCTCAATATTATCCACTAATGTACATAAAAAAACACAACTCTAAGTCTAAATATAAGTCCCCATCAAAAGGGGACACCCAAGTTTAACTCCCACTCACTAGGAGTTATCAAACTCTCAAAATAGACTTAGGAGAAGTCAAGTCTTCATGGTTCCCACTCTAAAAATGGATGCCCAAGTTTGAAGTTATCAATTAGGAATTGATTGCAAAAGTCAAAGTGATATAATTAATAAATAATTAATCTCTACAAGTCTTTATGTGTTGGGGACATATTCCAAGAACTTTGGAGACACATGAATTGGTTAGGATTGCAAGTTAATGGCAACTTATCCCAACATTCTCCTGCTTGACATTATACATTGCGATAACTCTAAATGATATAATCAAACTTTAAATCACAGGAAAAAGTATCCCTAGCCATCAATGTACCATTGATTCTTCAACATACTTTTGTGGTCCAACAAGATACCTACAAAAGCAACCATGATAACCATCATCTCAAACAAGAACTCTTACATCATGTCACCCATGATAAATAAGAAACATGCCAAGATGAAACATATCAACTGTCACTGAAACCTACACCAATCTCAACATTAACACAAGCATCAAATCATAATGATAACATAAGATTCTGAGTGTCTGCCACACTCATACCAAATGGAAAAGAAACAACAACCAGTTGCTAGCTCATCCAAAATATCCATACCTCAAAACTAGGGTAAACAAACCATCATAGGTAGAACTCCATGTCATCAGCATACGAACCCAAAATTGCAATCAAGTCCCTATAAAACAATCCTGTTAATCATCCATCTTCTCATCTCAGTGCAACATACCAATGTACAAATGAGCAAAGACAAGGCCAACAAACAAAATATGCAATAACATTGAATGGATCTGTGGATATTGACAGTCCACATCCAAGTCTTCAATGCAACTAATGTGTAAAGAAAACCCACTAAACCTACACAACTTGTAGATCCAAATAGTGAAACATGTAAAATCATCTTCACATCAATAACCTCCGAACTAAGATAACCAAGAAGATATCGTGACAATAAAGAACATATAGATCCAAGAACTCCCACTACATGGGTAATGCCAAATCTAAAAATAAGATCAAGGCATTTACAAATCCTCCTATAGCATTTCTCTTAAAGGATGTGGCTAACTCCTCTACCATATAGTGTCAAAACATATAATGATATGCATAAAACATCTCTCTTTACCAATCTCTAAATAACTCTCCCAAGTCCTCTTAACCAATGAAGAAAAAGATCAAGGAGCTACCAAATTATTGTTAACAACAATAATACTTGAGAACCTTTAAGAAGAAGACAATATACCAGGAAAGACAGAAACTACAAAATCATACCATGTCTTTTAACAGACTAACCTATGCCAAACTGTGTAAAGTAAGATCTCTTTCAACACTCCCAAACTAAAAAGGTATCAACATCTAACATCCAAATTATGATGAAAACATGGCAGCAATAGATGTTAACATCTCACTAAAAGTAGATCAAACTAACCAAACATTCTCACAACAAAGGGAATAAGCCCAAAATTCATAAAGCATTTCTGTACCTCTCCAAAACAAATTCTTAGAACTAGTTTCATAGCTCAATATCAAATAGTAATGAGAACAACAGAAATCCATAAACCCATGCATCTACTTCTCAACAATCCTTTTCAAGACTAGTGTAAAAGAGAAGACAAGATACATATAAAGAATGCATCTAATAATCAGGTGGGCAAAACCTATTAGATCATTTACCTTCTGAGTAGACTAAGAGTGGGATACAAGATTGTCCTTACATATAACACCAAGCAATAAAATATTATAATAAAGACAACCTTGTCATAAGGTCTATAATGGACTCACATCCATTTCCAAGTGTAGGCTTCTTAGTCCTTTTCTTGGCATCTCATAATTAGAAATCTTTCTAACACATATCTCTAAGTTCAAGAGATATCAAGCCTCACCCAAGTCTCTCTAGTATCCATGAGTTTTCAACAATCAATCCATGCTAACTTCAAATGCAATTTGCATAATCATGAAGCTCCAAGAAAATGATTAATACTTCAAAACCAAAGAGAACTAACCAAACCATTGTCAAAGTTCCAACTATAGAATCAGGAACATATCAAGGCATCATGATCTAACATCTTCTCAAAAAAAAAGATCATATGCTCCAATGATCATATCTTTCTCCAAGAGCACCTGTATTATGCCAAAAAACTCTAACTCATGATCAAGAGTGCATCATGACATAATAGTATACATCCTCTAAAACAAGGATCATATATCAAAAACTGATAAGTTATAAACTCAACACCTCACCAAAAACTCCAAGAGTCCTCCATGGAAAACCAAGATGTCAACAGCTCTTCAAAAAACATGAAGATCTAGCATCCTTTGTCAATAGAACCTAAATTGTCAATGAACCCTTACTACAAACTAAAGGCATAATCCAAGAGCTTCTTATGACACCAAAAACCATTGTAAAAGATCATCCAATCTTCTAATCAAAGATTTTGCATGGCTCACAACACTGCAACAACAACAGTTTAGAACCAATATCTTTAAACAAAGAAGATAGAACACATTATATAGTTGCACAAAACTCCCATTGAAAGTGATACCAAGTTATGGGTAAAAGTAAGAAACTCAGTCCACATGTAGGCGAAGTCGTGCAGGGAAAAAAATTCCTGATAGGAATGGGCACCCAAACCTAAATGGGTATCCATTTAGTAATGGGTACTCGAGCTTAAACGGGTACTTGTTTAGCTTCGGGTGCGCACTACTAAATGGATACCCGTTACTAAATGGTTACCCATTTTCAAAAATGTATATATTTTTAAAAGACAGCCCTGTGGATTCATTTTCTTCCACCTCTAGCGACGCCGACAACTACAATGACAACCAAAGAATAGGAACGCGTTGTTGAAGGCCATACTAGCACAACTCCAATTTTTTTTTGCCTTGTCACCTCTTCCCGCCACCTCGTCACTACTGAGCTCCTCCAAGTTGGCTATTTGCTAGTTTTTAACTTGTTTTTTATTTTATTTTTGTGATTGTAGGATTAAAATAAAAATTAGGGTTTAACTTGTTATTAGAGTTTTATGATTTTTTTGTGATTGTATGTTTTGATAAACCCTAAAACCATGTTGTATTGCAAACCCTAAAAACCTAAACTATATACCCTAAAAAACCAAATTATAAACCCTAAAACCATGTTGTACTTCAAACCCTAAAAACCTAAACTATAAACCCTAAAAAACCAAATTATAAACCCTAAAACCATGTTGTACTACAAACCCTAAAAACCTAAACTATAAACCCTAAAAAATCAAATTATAAACCCTAAAACCATGTTGTATTGCAAACCCTAAAAACCTAAACTATAAACCCTAAAAAACCAAATTATAAAGATTTAACTGTGTATGAGTATGATTCGAATGCATTTGACTTTTCAATGACTTCTAACAGGAACGTAATAGCATTCAAAAGAAGCTTTATGAATTGAATTGTTGTGGTCAAACAAAATTTTATATTGAATTGACTTGAAATTCCAAACAAGCCACTCTTCCATCCTCCTAAAAATGCAAACTACTAATAAAAATATCTTATAATTACTTTACTATATATCTTCATCATCATTTACTAGTATTCCATTTATGACCTCTACAACTATTATTGCTTTTGAGGATCCCATAGTTTCATTTGAATCCCATGCCATGCCCATTGACTACACAATTCTCCATCTCTTAGATTCTCTCCGCTTTGAGCATTCTTTTCCTCCTATTAATTCCATTGCAACCATCATTGTTGAGACGTCATCCACACTACACATTGTTCCACCACCACCTGATAGTATGCTTGATAGTATTGCCCACAATCCACCATTTTTATCCATCTTTACTTCTTGTGTTGACATAGATAGCTAGTTTGACAACATATTTAAATGTTGATTTAGAGCATGATGATCTGATGGCTAATAAAGTCCCACTTGGTTGTGATCCTTAGATGCCTCTTTCTCTACCCTACTTTTGTACATATCTTCTCTCATCCTTATTCTTATGTTTGTGTTTATTGTCCCTTGTTATGTGGATGAGCTATTATACTTGCCAACATTTGGGGGATAGCGTATGATGTGTTTTTTGGTACTCCTTTTCTTTCCTCTATTTATTTCTTACCCTGATTCTTCTTTGTACCTATTATCCCTATCCTTCCTTGACCATGTTTAAGGAGGATGCAAAGCATTAGGGACCTCTTCATGTTGACCTAAATATAACACATTTATCCACTTTAGCCCTTGTCATATTGTGTTTTTATCCTATAGTTTTCTTCCCCATGGTTGTGTTGTTTTAGACAATGATGAGTCTATATTCATAGTACCATTTTATGTATTATTAGGATTGACTCCATCGGGCACCAGAACCCTTTGTTTTCATTTCCCACATATCCTATAGTAGATCATTGCACCTCTCTATTTGCCTCTTTTTTGTACCCCCATCTCCTATCTCAATCATCTCTTATTGTCTATATACATCTTTCTTATACATATTATACATTCATTATTTATATCATCTATGCCACAATAAGTCATTTATTCCTCTCCTATTTATCTCTATCATCATATCTTATTGTTATGATTGCTATCATAATTCTCTTTATATAGTGTTATTGATCCCCCTATGACTCATACATGTATCTTACTATTATAGATTTCCACATGATATATGTATATTATGACCATATTCTATTACATTATCAATTCTCATCTCCTCACTAAGACTTTATCACATTGCCATAGATGTACCTAGTGATGTACCCTTCATTTATGCATTCTAGAAGGAATAGATTTTGTTGATATTGATAAATCCCTTTTGGTAATATATATATATCCTACTTGTATTTCCATGTTTTATATTCCATCATATGTCCTACTCATATATTCTCATATTTTTCATAGTGTATTTTTCTCTTGTCTACCCTAACCTTCTTGCCTATAGCAATTTTATAGACCTAGTCACATTATTCTTGTATTTTGTAACTTTCATTAGCCACATTTCTATTATCATTATTCTTAATAGCATTATTTGTATTTATTACCTTATACTATGTAGAATTCCATGATTTGTCCATGCTTGTATTTCTCATCCCACTTTCCTAATATCAAATCCCACTTTTGATTCCTATAGGCTTGTAGGTGAATCTTTCATGTTTTCATTCATCAAGTGTTGAGTTTGAAAGAGTTAGCTTACCATGAGCCACATTGAAAATAAAGTTATTAACTCATCTGCATGCATACCCATCTATCATGTCATTACTAGCCTAGTCTAATCTTTAGTGATGAGCCCTTGCATATTACTAGTTGCATGGGGTTAGACCTAGGAGGTTGTTGGCCCATGCCCCAAAGTGCAAATTTTTATGTTTCTTATGTGCCTTATTGCTTTGGTAAACCCTAATTGACAAGTGATTGGAAATATTATACACTAGGGTTTCATGTTTGTTTGATTAGGCTTTTAGTCCAGGCATTTGTCTTAATGAGATTCAAGTTGTCTTGTGTATGTATTTCTCCCACAAAAGCATGTAAATTTGATGTATCTTTAGATTTTGTTTGCTACTAAAAATATAATCCCTCTCTTCTAGAAATATTACTCAAACTAAGAAAAGGGGAATAAAATATCTTAGTTAGAGAATATGAAACATCGATAAGGAGAGAACAACTTTGAGCCAAGTCATAGGGTATGGTATCCCCTCTTCTTTTTCAAGATTTGCAAAACCTTGGAGGGTGATCCTTGAGGTCTCTATAACATGATAATTAAAAAGAAATGAAGAAATATGAATAAGTTCTTAGAAACCATGAATAAATCTATAAGACCTCACAATAAGATGTACAAAAGCATGCATATGCATGTTATAATGAAATTAATGTACACCCTACAAATTCCTTATTATGTTTTTGTGTCCATATCAACCTTAACATGTTTGTGTGTGTCTTTTATCATTTTGGCCCCTTTTTCTTAGCCTAAATCACACCTAGCCATCCATGTTCCCCTTTCCTATGTTGTTCCCATGGTCTTACATTTAGAGTTCCTATATGTACATTTTCATCTAATTTTTATCCCTATTTAATATCCTAACCCTACCTTTAATTTCCCTTTAATTTATCCCCCTTTATCTCCTTGCAAAACCATTAGTATTGTGCTAACCCCATCTTATGTGAAAAAGCCACCTTTGTCCTTCCTAAATCTTTCCTTCACAAGATTATCATGGTTGTTCAAATTATGAAGGTAAAGCAATCACTTAGGAAAATGGTGGTGTGATTGAATGGAAGAGATAGAGGGTTAAACCAAGCATTAGAACTCTTACATCTCATGACATATCAATCTCATTATTTTAATAGTACAGTAGTTTTATTCAAGTAGTAGGTGCATGACCTTTTAATAAGTTGTTGGCTTCTTTTTGAAGTCCTTTGATTTTCAATGACAATGATAAACTATGCATGGAAGATGTGTTTGAGAAGATAGATTAAATAAGGGTATACAAGATATATTTAGGGTTGAGGCATCATCATTTGATCATATTATATGATAAACTTGTGCATGTTTAATTTTCAAGTATTACTTGCTCTCTAAATTCATGGATATTTTAAACTTTCATTTATAGATGTATTAGATTAAGTTTAAATTTATAGATATTTGTTTGTAAATTTTCAATATGTATATATTTGTGAAATTATACATTTGTAAGTTTTTCATATGGATGTATTTGGAAATTTGCAGGAGACATCTAATGGATGACCAGAGTCTAGATGAATTTTTAATAGATGACATTCTTTATGAAAACCCCCCACCTCGTGATCCACCTCAAAACCCCCCACCCCCTCCACTTGATAAGGCCCAATTGTAGTAAAACATTAATGAAAATATTAATGCAATTGAGGAAAACATTAATTTGATTAATAATCAACCTCACTTGATGCCTCCTCATGTGGTTCAGTTTGCATCTTCGATGCAAACCATTATTGATTCTGTTAGGTCTATCGATGTAGACCTAAATAGATTTCACCTTTGGCTGGAGGAGAGGAGGCAATTCTATGCGGATGGTCTTTCATATAAAGACATCCAGAATCTCCACATAACAAAACAAACATTAGCCCCATTTTTTCGTCACCCAAAAATTAATCAACCTATAGCTGCAACAAAAAAAAGAATATCAATTAAGTGGTGTAGGCATGAGGTGATTTCGAGACATTTTTGGGATCGGTGGTGGATGGTGTTTGATCACCCACCACATGCTAATAATGAGGTACTGCTATATTTTTTGAGAAAATTATGGGTGGAGTTTCAATTGGGTCAAAAATCCAATTATTTTCATATGAGAGAATTTCAGGGTGTTGGTCATGGCATGCCACAACATAGACGAGGGGCACGAGTTGATCCCAATTGACCCATTCCCTTCTGCTCCTTTGGTTGCTCCTATTTTGCCCATGGTTCCTACACCTATTCAGTACCAGGGAGTGTTGTCAACATTAGGAGCATTGAGTAGACTCTTGGGCAATCTCACTGAACAAGCTGCCCACATGGTAGATGAATTCAGTGGTGGAGAGCATCATGGAGGAGTCGATGCATCTCATCATAGAGCCTCAAGCATGTCAGGGGCACATTTGTGTACAAATTGCAATCAACCGTGTTATGGTCCTACTCCTACATCCACATCCGATGTAACTACAATAGAAGTGGAGTCATACTTGGATCTACTATATTCAGATGATAATCCTACACAGGTACATTGACCACATTTTATTAAATATTTCAAGTGCATAATTTGAACATATCAAAATTTATATAAATAATTGAATGAATTAATATATAATTGTGAACTATTTGTTGTACAAATCTCAAGTCGCTCTAGGGCCACATCATGATTTGATACATTGAGTTTTGCATCGACAGCTATAGAGATTGGCACACTTTATGGGATAAATCAATGTATCTTAACCCTAAAACCATATGTATCTAATTCTAGTTTAAATTTTCTTCTTGAAACTTATCAATATTATATTTTAAATTAACAAGTGTATAAATAAATAAATAAATAACTATATGTACATGTATGTGAAACACTATTGTTGCAATGAAGCTCAGGTCATGTGGCAGTTCCCATGTCTGACCGACCACATGACTCAGGTGTTTCTTGCACTAATCCTCCGTTGTCAGCTGTTATGCCTAAGTATTCCTTGATGTGTGTTTTAAAAAATTGTACTAAATTTGTACTAAGTTTCTTTTTTGAATTTATATAAATTTATATATGCACCCCTATATGTAAGTGCAGGATGATAGGAGTGCGACCATTGGTCAGGTTGCTAGTCAAGGACAATTTCATGAGCCATCCACACATTTTGAGGTCCTAAACTTTACTAAATTTTCTATGTGCAATTTTTAGGTCTTTATATGCTAAATAAATTCTAACTTATTCCAAACTTGCTTTATTTGAAATTCTAGGAATTAGCAGGTCAAACTTTTGGTCAAGAAGATGAAACAACTATACCACCTGGACAACAAAATGTGGGAGTAGATGAGCATGATTGCACGGTAATTTAAATGCACACTTTAAAGCCTACATTTAAATATTTAATTTCATATTTTTTTATAAATTAAATTAAATTTGGATGGTAACCTAATTCTTGAGTGTTTTAAATTTGAATATCTAGGAATTAGCACCTGATGCTTTAAGATCACTTGGGCAATAGAATGTGGGAGGAGATTACCAACATCATACGGTAATTTAATCATACATTAAAGTCTAGATTTAAATATTTAATATGAGTATTTTATAAATTAAATTAAATATTCAATCAAATGAAATTCAAAATGAAATTTACATTTTAGAAGCACATGTATGTGTCATTTTAAATTTTTTTAAAATTTTTAAATCTAATTGCAAGTTTCTTTCTCTTGTGTACAGCATGAGGTAGATCCATCTATTTTTCACGAGGAAGAAAGAGGCCTCTTTTAGATTTGAACTTGAGTGATGATCATAGCTAACATAGATATTTATTTCAGAGACTGAACTGTATGATGTGCATTATTTTTTATATATGTCATGCCAGGACTTTGACTATTTATGTCGAACTTGCTATCACATGTACTTCTAGATATATTTCAGTATTTCATGAACTATGATTTATATTTATTTATATGATGACTGTGAGTAGATGTTTTAGTACACATTTCATGGGTCCTACCTATATTTTATAGTATTTCATGGACTTATCTAGATAGATCTACATGTATACATTATTGACTATATGCTTGACCATTTTAGTATATGTTAGATAATATGTTAAATATGCTTTATTGTTCACTTCTAGATTATAAATTATTTAATTAAGACATGTTAGAAGATTTCTCTCTACTACATTTTTTAATTTAAGAAGTGATTATATGGTTCAATAGTTATAATTGAAATAGTGAACAATCTATTAACTGCCAAAATTAATTAAATGTTTTTATTTATATTTATATTCAAAAATCAAAATTCTAATACATCACCTCACAAACCTAAATTAAGTTAATTTACATAGTGGAATAGATAGGTTTGGTGTTACAATTATCTAATAGATAAGTTTGGTGTTATAATTATCTAATAGATTATGTCTAAATTTGGGATATGAGAGGAGAATTTAATTGTGATAATAATAATGGATTAGTTTATCTTTCAATTCAATTTTAATGGGTGACTAATTATGAAAAATTAATTATTTTCTTGAAAGTTTTTATTTTTCATTTATTTATTTTTGTTAGAAAATGTTAAAATTTAATTGTGTGATTGGATTGAATAATAATCATAAATCAATTTGCATTAGTTAAAAAGGACAAAAAAGTGCCCATCCAATGGTGAAGCAACAAACTAATTTACCTAGGATAAACCTTGTATTTCCCTTCATGTATGTGTTAAAGTAGACTTTGTAGTTATAGTAGCAACAATGTTGGAACTAAAGATGGGGTTCATGTAGATGCATGCATAATCAAAAAGTAAGGTCATTCACTCTAATAGTCTAGTGTACACAAGCATACATACTCTATAATACAACAATTAATTTGGCAATAAAACAAGATGTGTGCAATCCAATGCAAAAGCTAGAGTGATTTTCTTCAAAAGATAAGTTCACCTATTACAATTTTCTTCAAAAGTTGAAACAAGCTACAAAATACAACGGTGTAAGGCTCAACCCACTATGTGAGAAATTCAATACAAAATTTGGACTAATCTTCTTCATAAGGTAACATACCTAGTCCAATTTGCTACATATGGTAAAGTGAATTGCAAAATATGATAAAATGATAAGGATGTTAGGCTCACTTTGATAGTGTACAAACAAAATCTTCCTTAAAAAAACATTCAAAACATGATTCAAATGAAGCATTCAATTCTTGTAGAGAAACTAACTCTTTAGAAGAAACTAGAAGGAAATTCACCTCTTATCCACACAATATAAGCTACAAAAAAATTTATCACAATTTGAAATTATTCAAGAGAGATTTTGTGCATAATTTCTTGTGAGGGCTGTGGTGATCAAAAGTAGCACTTGCAACTAATATATCTTACAAAAATCCACTTTCAATTATGCTTTGATGGATTCTCATATGTACATGTGAATATCTAATGTGTAGATAATTTTTTCAAGTTTTTGAATAGATAGTATATACCTTATCAAGGCCCCTTCATTTTTCCTATTTTTGACAATCCATTTTCCACTCTTTCCAGAACTTCCAGTTTCATGTGTTTAGATTTAGTAGCCTTCTCCAAGTGATCTCTTCTTGTATTTATACATTCTCTAGAGATCTTTTCTTTTATACCTTATTGGTTGATAATGTTGGTGCATTAATCCCTTATAATGATTACTCAGAATGTTTCTAGTGCTAGGGAATTATTTCATTTTTGAGATTCCTTTTGCTATGTAGATTCTTGTCTTGGTTTAATTGGCCATTCTCTTAGTAGTTCTATTGACTGGGTATTAGGGATTATCTTCCAGTTCTTAATCACATCTGTGATTGGTCATGAAGGTAAGTGACTATTAGGGATTGTTATGACAATCATATAGGTGTTTGGATGACCACTTATGCATTTTATAGTAATCTCTTGTTTCATTAGGGCAATCCTATAATTGGTTTGGTAGCCTCTTATGAATTTCATGAACGCCACTTGTTGCCATAAATACATGTCTATCTAACTAGCATATGACCATTTAGAATGATATAAGATCATCAATCATTGTGAAAACCTCTTGACTAACATGATTACTTTATTGTTTCATGAGTGTCCTACTTGTTTCATGACTATCCTATTTGTTTTATTATTGTCATATGGATTTTTGCAATGGACTTTAGATGATATAACCTCATTATGACTAATTTTTAGATTTGAATTGCTCTTATGAGAACATCTCAATGATTTATGATAGTCTAGATTGGATATGGCAATAATCTTCATGCATGACAATAATCTTCTCTTTGCTATGACAATGAGTAACCTTTATCGTAGTCATTTAGTTTGAAATAATAACTATTTACTACCTTACCTATGCATGATAACTCTCATTATTACCTTAGCAGTCGTAAATAACTCTACAACACTAATGACTTAATCCATACCATGATACTTATGACTACACCTAGGTTATATGATAACACAGTCCCATATTTATTGGTGATAGCATTAGAATATTCAAGACAATGATTGAAGGACATAGAGGACTATGGCATTCATAGAGGTGATATTAAACCATTTCAAATATGTAAATTGTCCTAGGACTATTTCCCTTTAACTATCATGACACTACTACACAATCATGAATGAATGAGAGTTAGAGTGAGTAGATGGATAGGTTCTATACAAGTCTTTTCAATTTTTGTGCATTTAAATAATATAAAATAAATGCTAAATCAAACATCTCAAAACATAGCTAAAGTGGGTACAAAAATGATAGGAAAAATACAAACTATATACTTATTGAACCTCTAAACTAATATCATTTGTGGCAATCATAAAATAATATTCAATCCATGAAAATTAAATACATAGATCATAAAAAGAGTCTCAAAACAAAAAAATAGGTCCATTATTAAACATATGAGTATATCTATACAATTAGCTTATAGGTCCATGTTATTAGTTTGACATGACTACAAGATTGATCTACCATTTACATAATGATGAAATCTTGTAGTGAGAATCATGGAAAAATCTACTTGTAGGATACACCTGCAAGAAATAATGAATGTAAATGAGAATGAAAAAATATGTACCAAAAACACAAAATATTAATGCAATATGTAAATAGATAACACAAAAGAGTATGTAAGACGATGGCTTAAGGGGAGTTAAGAGGATGTCTTAAGGGGATACATAAGAGGATGGATTTAGGGGATGTATAAGAGGATTAATTAAAAGGGAAGTTAGAAGAGGATGTCTTAAGGGGATACAAAAGAGGATAGCTTACTTGGAGAGATGTACACGAGTCAATTTACAAAGTATAAGATACAACTTGATGGCTTAAGGGGATGTAAGAAGATGGCTTAAGGGGAGCTAAGAGGATGAATTAAGGGGATGTACAAGCGAGTGTCTTTAGAGGATGGATGAGAAATATATATATATATATATATATATATATATATATATATATATATATATATATATATATATATATATATATATACCTAATTTGAATTCACTTTTAGTTGAATAGTACGAAATTGACCTCACATACTTGTATGGTGAAAACTTCTATTGACAATCATGCAAATTTGACTACTTGTCTAGGGTACACCTACAAAAAGTAATGTTCAAAAGTACAAGTAAATTAACTATATATTTACATGAGTCGATACAAAATTTAAGATAAGGGGAATAATATAGAAGGTGAAATGAGAATGAAAGAATTTATGTGCCAAAAATACAACACATTGATGCATTATGCAACTAGATAACATTTTGAATGTGAAAGCTATAATGTAAGTATATACAATTACCTAATTTGCGTTCACTTTTAGTTGAAGACTACAAAAATGACCTCACATACTTGTATGGTGAAAACTTCTATTGACAATCATGCAAATTTGACTACTTGTCTAGGGTACACCTCTAAAAAGTAATGTTCAAATGTACAAGTAAATTAACTATATATTTACATGAGTCGATACAAAATTTAAGACAAGGGGAATAATATAGAAGGTGAAATGAGAATGAAATAATTCATATACCAAAAACACAACACATTGATGCATTATGTAACTAGATAACATGTTGAATGTGAAAGCCATAATGTAAGTATATATGTAATTACCTAATTTGCGTTACTTTTAGTTGAAGACTACAAAATGACCTCACATACTTGTATGGTGAAAACTTCTATTGACAATCCTGCAAATTTGACTACTTGTCTAGGGTACACTTGTAAAAGTAATGTTCAAATGTACAAGTAAATTAACTATATATTTACATGAGTCAATACAAAATTTAATAAAAGGGGAAAAATATAGAAGCTAAAATGAGAATGAAAGAATTTATATACCAAAAAGACAAAACATTGATGCATTACATGTAACTAGATAACATTATAGGATACATTTAAGAGGATGGATTTAGGGGATGTAAGAGTATGGTTTACATACTTGAAAATTTATTCCATTGTACCATCTACATCCTCCTTTTTTTGTAATGCATCTATAATTGACTCATGTTCTTCCATCGAAAGTGTCCATAATTGTTTATTAGAAAGTTTGCCTTGATATCTGACTAGTTTTATATTTGTTGCCACAACCAAATGTGAGTAGTGTATGATCTTCTTATGTGTTTCATAATCTTCAAATGCAGGCAAACCATTCCTTCTTATTAGATATTTTCGTAACCAAGTGCCAACAACAACCGCAGAACCTGTCGGATACTCCATGTTATCATCATCTACTCTAGGATGTAACAACTTTTGTTTTGTCTCAACACATCGAGCCAACCAATACTCAGTTTCCTCTTCATTGCCCTCAGGTGCAACAACATCATACACATGTCCTACAAAAAAAATTATGTAATTCAATAAAGTGTGGCATGTATCTAAATCACATAAATTTGTACATGCATACATATATAATTAATTATATATAGATGTACAAAAAAATGGCAATAAAAAAATATTGAAAATAAAAGTACCTTCTTGTACAAGGTCTAAAACATGATCATAGTCATCTGATGAAAACATTTGATTATCATCTTCAATTGTTGTTTCAAGTTGATCTTGTGTTTCTATAGATGTCAAGGATCTTTGTTTCCATTCTTCAACCCATTCTGTATTTTCACATGCTCCCCAATCACCTATAATACAAAATTGACAAAAACATGTAAGCTCCCTAGTCCATATAGTCCATGTGCTTGTATTTGAACTCTTAAATGAATGCCATTTTGTTGATCCAATTATTGTCTCACAATCAAGTCGAGTAGGAATATTCTCTTCTTCAACTAACCAAAAGAATCATCGAATTGTAGAGTTCTCACTTGATCCTGTAGATAATTTTTCATTACACCAATCCACAATTGCATGTGCATCTCTAAATTTGGCTGCATCCTCAAATTTTAGTTGCTCTCTAGTAAGAGCTCTTTTCACACATGCTCCAACTCCATCATGTTCTCCTTTACCTTGTCCAACTTCAAAAAAACTCCACATATGTTGGATATTGTTTTCTTTGTGAGCCCTACATAGCCAATAAAATATTCTTGCATTTTTAAATTGCCCTGTACAATTATCTGACCATATGAAATGTTGTGCCATTTAGATTCCTCTTTATTTTAAACTTTCATAAAATTTTGTGAAACAATATTGCACAAACTTTGAAGAGTGTAACTAGTTATCACTCAAATAGAAATGATACTCCCTCAAAATTTTTCTATTATCTTCTATACTATCATCTGCATGTCTGTATACAATATGAACAAATATGGCCACTTGCACTGAATTATAATACTGAGATTAAATTTCTTCTTATGGAGCAAGAGTATAGTTTTTTGCAAAGTCAACCACTGATGGGATAGTTCCAATTGGAAATATGTTTTTACATGAACGAAATTGTCCATCAAGCCACTAAGCATATTGGGAGTGTTTGACATATTTGGATATAATATTATCCTAAAAATCTTTGATAAATGCATGCACACAAATTTTTTCAGTGACTAACTCACAATGCTTTCCAATTTTTCCATCCTTTAAAGAATATTCAACATTCTTGAATCTTTTCACATCCACTAATTGTTGTCCAAATTCATGTGAAATATTTTCATGCATACATTCTCCTAATAATGAAAAGTTGCCACATCTATTGCATTGTCCAGAAATACATGCTTTTGAATAAAATAAGTATCCAGTAGATGTTTCACAAAACAAACCTGCTACAAACTCCTTAATTGTTTGAGGTGGCATATTAATACCACATTCCTACATAATTTCGTCAGTATGCAAAGTAGAACGTATATATTGAAAAACATCATAATAATAACAAAATTGCACATGAGTTTTACAACAACAAGAGATTCACTATTTATTAATTTTCACATACCAAGGTTTACATTTCTCGAAAGATCTTTGGCTTATGGTAATATTAAATGGTTCTAACACTAAATCATCTAATAATTTTTTTATATAATTCAATTTGAGTCATGTCTAATAGATGTTTTGGATGGGGATCACGAATTTTAGACCCCACTCGTAATTTTAAAACATCTCTAACATTAGATGATACTCTTGTATTATCATGCCAATATTTTTCAATTAAAGATTTGATTTCATTATTTAATTTCATGTCATACCTTGGGAGTCTACCACTAAAACTCCAACATTGGTTAATTGGATCTTTTTCAATAGATTCTCTTCTCTTTGCTGCTCTTCTCAAAGTTTTAGGATTTATCTTTAGAATTTCACTAGTCTTACTTATCATTCTTTTATTAGAAGATGATTTATTGACTAAAGCAGTTTTTATAGCTCTTCGTACTGCAGTGCTATCTTTAGATCAACTCTTTTTACCAATAGAATCAATAGCATTAGAAACACTAGATAAAACTTGTTTGATTGATTCATCTTTTTTTTAGGTTTTACAAAGATGCCTAACTTTTTCATTACTTTTCACAATTTCCACATCTTCATCAATTGCATCATAAGTTGACATTGAAATCCAAGACTTTTTCTATAAAAAAATATTTTATATAATCTATTTGCATGAGTTCTCATTTGCCTCCAAGAAATCTTACCAGGAAGATTATCTAAGACATTTCTTTCAATCTCAAATAAAATATTTTCATTTTCACTCCTAAAAGGGATATCATTCTCATTCATATCATCAATAGGTGGGTTTGAAGACATACCTAGATTTGTTTCTATAGTCGTGTTTTCCATATCATTGAAAGTTGGCTCTGAAGACACACCTGGATTTGTTTCTATAGTTGTGTTTTCTATATCATTGAAAGTTGGCTCCAAAGACACACTTGGATTTGTTTCTATAGTCATGTTTTCCATATCATTGAAAGCTGGCTCTAAAAACATACTTAGATTTGTTTGTATAGTCACATTTTCCATATCTTCAAAAGTTGGGTTTGAAGACATACATGCATTTATTTCTATAGACACATTTTCTTCCAAATTCACCATTTTGACATTTGCATTATCTACATTCATCCCATCATTTATAGTCTCTTGAATGTCTTTCTCTTCAATACTCATGGAACTAAATGCTTCAATATTCTTCATCTCCTGAATCCTTGCTCTTCTATCTCTTTGCCTTTTTACTTCCTTCTGTTTATTTGCTTCAATTTCTTGAGGTGTCATTACTCTCCTTTGTTTTTTTTTTTATGTTGATTTGATCCCATGATTACCAAACCCTCTTGATAAAATAACAATTGATACTTAATACAATTTCATAATTGATGTACTTATTTGAAATTTTGAAGTAGAATTAGATGTAGATCCTTTGTTCCATAGATTTTGAAGTAAAAAGTAGATGTAAAATCAAAAACCTTCTTTCTTTATTCCTCTTGAAAATAGCTCATGCACTTGATTTCACTTCAGAATTGTTCATATGATTGACTCCTTTCAAAATCTGAATAGAATATGACCTATCAAGAGATTCCACAAAACACCTGTAAGTAAAAAAATACAGAAATTATCGCTATCAGGCCGTACTGATCAGACTTGCAAGTTGCAGGGATATAGTAATAGTATGTTTTTCCCTGATATGGGAAATAATGGGTATAATAGAAACAGGTACCCATTATAAAATGGGTACCCGTTCTTAAAAACATAACGGGTACTCATTATGTAATGTGTACCTATTTTATAATGGGTACCCGTTCTATGAAATTTGAAATCACCGTCCGCATTTTCCCTTCCCTTTGCTTGGGTTTTAGGCTTAGGATAGGCATGGTTGGATGACCTTGAGCCTTGGACCTGCAAGTTTTTTTCTAAGTACAAAACAAGAAGAAACACTGAGTTTACCTATATGGCTCAAGACCTTTTTTTCTAAATTTTTTTATGAAATGAAAACCCATTACAAATGACATTATCTAGTTTTCAAATATGTAATTTTATTTTGTTATTGGACATGTTCTTCTATTTATTATTTAATTTATGAGCAAATTGGGCCAAAAACTTGAAATGACAGGTATTTGTATTTTTTTAATAACTTTTAATTTTTAATTTTAAAAAAATTATGTCATCAATCTACACATCATTCTTTACACAATGAAAAAAAAAATTAATTTAATGATTTTTTTTGCTTAAATTATGTTGGCCGTACACGAGGGGTTTTCAAAAGTAGCAATTAGGCCTAATAAAAAATTAATAAAAAAAATTATTTAGAAAAAAATTATAAAAAAATATTCTCATCAAATTTAACTATATTACACATCTTTTCCCAAAAGGATTTTGAAAAATAATTTTATTTAGGTCAAATTATGTTGGCCATACATGTGCATGGTATGGTTTAAAAAAATGACTTTTAAATAGTGGTTTTTAGAAAGGCCTATTGAAAATCAATTTGTATCATCTGGGCATTGAAAAAAATTACATATTTAGAAACTAGACTCCGAGTACTACATTTTATATTTAGTGACTTTTTTAAAGATTTCCTATCTAAGTGCTTCAAATTTTAAGATCAAATGTGGCAAATTCTGAAAATCAGGGAAAACACTTCCACTTTTTGGCCAAAAAGTGGACCCAACTTCTTGCACTGACCCTTATGTATGATATCATGATCAACATCATTACCAAAAACTCCACTGAAAGTGAGAAAAGCTTCTTATGCAACATAACTTTACTGCTATATATTCTAATGAATAACTAAATCAGGCACTCCAAATTACCCTTTTGTCTCAATACAAAAAATACCAATGTAATTAAGGTGACCAAGTAGAGGCCTACCAAATAGAAACCTCATCAACTTATTCACAAGATATGCAGACATGTAACATCTCATAGGAGAAAAACATAATCAATGCTCCAACCTTTAATAACTGAAAAATAGATTCAACCCCACATCAGTAACATGTAAAACAAATGTAACCAGGTATAACATGTAGATTTATAAGACTCAAACACCAGAATCAACTCTAAATCTGATTTGCCAAATAAATCTACATAGGAGAAACCATAGATCATAGGAACCCAACAAGCAGCCTTGCAAATCTAAAATTGTTTCCATCCAGAAAGTGTCTGAACACAATTTTCCACAAATCTACAAATGATAGCTTTTGATTAACATGTAAAACCTGCAAAACCATATCTATGTAAATATAAAACCACCTAAACATCCAAATATTCACACCAATGAACACCATCAAATATGTCACCTGAAATAATGGAATATCATAGATCTACAAACCCATAATCTTTTGAAACAGGAAAACTATGAAAACCTACATATTCAAAATATCATGATTATGAGAAAGGAGAACCAAGTTGTTCAGGAGTGTCCATATCTCATCAAAATACCAACTCCACAACCTCCATACAACCAGTGATAAATCATCTAGTGCTTTCATGTAAGCATGGACTGAAACCATGAACCCAACTTAACCACTCCAAACTGTAGTCCAAGAAATGAGTGTTTTTCCATGTCATTAAGGTACCCGAAGTAACCATCCAACATAAACACCCTTTCACTACACATGACCACAAGGTAAATGAATAAAACCACCAAACAAGAGAATATACACATATTGTCAAAATGGAGCTCCAAATCACTATCATAGGATCAACTCCATAAAGATCCACAACCTTGAGCCTCAAGTGCCCAACAGATATTATTTTGACAATATCCATTTGAGAGAGAAAAAAAACAATGGCTTCCAATCTCACAGATCTACAAAACCTACAAAACAAAGCTCCCACTATAGTCAAAAAACCTTCAACACTTTAAGAGAAAGGCATCCCTCACTCTACACAACCATTAGCTCTAATACCAAATGTTGAAAATGAAGGTAGAACTACTGCTATAAACTTTAAAATTTTGTGTATGCAAATATGAAATTAAGATTAATTTGTAACAATTAATGAACAAGTGCTTATACACTTTCAAACCAATGTAGAAGAGAAGAGAAGAGAAGAGCTTGCACAGTATTTACGTGGAGAAACCTTTTTGAGAAAAAACTCCACACTCAAAGATGTTTCCTTCTTGTATTAAATTTCTTTGGAAAAGATTACATTCAATACTGAAATTCCTCTAAGTCCTTTATGCACTTCAAAAACTTCTTCAATCTTCAAACTTGAAAAAAAAAACTTCAAAAAAGCTTCTTTCTTTTTTCTTCAAAAGCTTCTTTAATAAAAAAAAGATTCTTTCTTTTTTTATCCTAAGTCAAAAAATCTCTTTGCTTTTTTATTCTAAGTATTTTACAAAAACTTCTTGCTTTTATCTTCTAAGTCTTTTTCCTCAAAAAAATTTCTAGAAAATGTATGGGGTTTACAATTAAATCAACAACCTTCTTTTAATTCAAAAGCTTGAAACTCAAATTATAATAAATTACAATTGATAACATAGTTTCCAAAGCTCATGCTCTTTAATTGAGAAGACTAAACTCAAAAAAAGTCCAAGCTTTAAGTTAACTGCCCTTCATGATGTGTGCACACAAGTATGCTAAAAATAGCTTTTCCAACATCAAACATATTTCTAAATAAAAACAACAACTGAAAGTCCCAAGATTGGGTGCTCAAGTTAGCCAAATCTATTTCAATCAATTGAAATGATCAACACACACCAATTCTCATGCAACAACTTGTGCAATTGATGTCCCCAATGTTATTCTGCATTACCTTGTTCTATACATGCAAGTGACATGCAAACACCAGATCTAACATGCAACTAATACCCATTAACTAAAACATTGAGATGTACCATCCTACAACTTTTAGGAGTTGGAATGTCCTACAAGTAATATCTTAAAATTGACATGCAATTGACATGCAAGCATTTTCAACAATATGCAACTGATACCCATTTCCTAAATCACTGAGGTGTACCATCCTGCAAGTTTCTAGAGTTGGAGTGTTCTGCAAATAATCTCACAAAACTGATATGCAACTACATGCAAGGTCATATAATTGACATGAAAGAACATGCAAGGTCATACAAGTCCATAGGAATGACATGCAACAACATACAAGCACATGCAAGTGACATGCAACAACATACAAGCACATACAAGTGAGATGCAACAACATGCAAGCACATGCAAGTGACATGCAACAACATGCAAGGTCATACAAGCACATGCAAGTGACATGCAACAACATGGAAGCACATGCAAGTGACATGCAACAACATGCAAGCACATGCAAATGACATGCAACAACATGCAAATCCATATGAGCAACATGCAACAACATGCAACACCATGCAAATACATGCAAGTAACATGCATAAACATGCAAGTACATGCAAGCTATTTTGACCACATGCAAGCAATATCCAATTCATGCATCTCTAACACTGTAGGTAACTCCAACATTATATCCATGCAAGGTGTCTCAACATTATCCACTCATGTATATAAAAAAACACAACTCCAAGTCTAAATATAAGTTCCCATCAAAAGGGGACACCCAAGTTTAACTCCCACTCTCTAGGAGTTATCAAACTCTCAAAATAGACTTAGGAGAAGTCAACAAAGTCTTCATGGCCCCCACTCTAAAAATGGATGCCCAAGTTTGAACTTATCAATTAGGAATTGATTGCGAAAGTCAAAGTGATATAATTAATAAATAATTAATCTCTCAAAGTCTTTATGTGTTGGGGAACACATTCCAAGAACTTTGGAGACACATGAATTGGTTAGGGTTGCAAGTTAATAGCAACTTATCCCAACAAATTTCTCACTAGAGTGATTATTGAAATATGAAAAAAAAGTTAATATTTTAGGGGGAGCACACCAAACACTATGTTATGTTTTTTGAGAAAAACAGGACCAATTGTGTGCTCCCCCTTTTTGAACCCCTTAATCTCAACCATTTTTAGAAAAAATAGTAGTTTAGAAACTAGATTCAAAGCACTACGACTCTTGTTTTTGTTCCATCTTTAAATTTTGAGTGTGGTTATCTTCAATTTCTCATCCAACATCAATGTTTCCTAATTTCAGGAAAAAAGTGGCATCTTAAGACCCATTTTGGTCCCTCATCATTGTGCACTTACCCAACATGATGGTAGGAGGTAGGATGAAAATGAAATACACTATTAGGAAAAGACTGAAGAAGCTCTCTAAAGAGGAGGCTATGGCAGGATTCATCAGCAACCTTGAAGGAGAGATAAAGAACCCCATTTTGAGAGAATGGTTGGGCAGACTACTTAGAATCACTAAAGAAGTTGATGGGAAGGAAGGTGTCAATGTTAGAGAGGCTATGGCCAATCTGTTGCTTGATCTTGGCGGTACAAGGGGGAGGTGGAACATTTTTGGTGCAACACAGTCTCTAACAATTGCTACAATGTTGTCCATAGTTGTGTCTTTGATGTTAACACATGAGGACATGATTGAAACTGCAAAGTAGAATGAGGAGAACTAGGAAGTGGTGTTAGGTCATATGTATGATATTCTTTTGGGGGTGGTGGAGACAAGAAAGACGGTGGATAGAATAGTGAAGAAGCTCGGCGTCCCCATCCTAGAGAGAGCTTGACTTGTATATTCTTGCACCTGTGATGGAGTGGAGTTGTTCAATAAAAAAGATAAGTAGAATGATATGGTTTATATTTTTTTTTTGTTATGTTATGTATGGTTTAGACTGCTAAGAGCGGGCCATGGTAATTTTCCCTTCTCTGTATGTTTGGCAGATGGTTTCTATAGGATGGTATATGTTTTTAGATGCGTGGGAAGATGTAGTTAAGGACTTAAGCTATTTAGATAGACTCTAGGCTTTGCCCCCTTTTTTGAATGGGTCCCTGGTCCCTTAACCAGGGTTATATGATCAAAAACAATATTTTTCAATTGGTATATGGTCTTGACTTTTATAATAAGGTATATTTTGTTTGTTTTTTATAAATTGATCATTTGATATAATTTTCAAATTAGGAATTGAAATAATGTCAAGAATTCGTGTTCCATCATCAATCATAATTTCATTATTTCTTATTTCAATAGGTGATTTAGGATTTGTTTCTACATTCAAATCAATTGGTAATGATAATGTATCTTCACCTCTAACATTTCTCATTTGATGAATCCTTTTCATGCACTCCCTTTGTTTTTCTTTCTTTGCTTCAATTTGCTCAAGTGTTCCCCACTTGGTCCTTCCCATGGTAATTGTCAATTCTATCTTAATACACAAAATTATCAATTCTATCTTAAAATTCAAAGTGTCAATCACTAAAAATATAAAGATCACTTAAAAAACATAATGCTCACAAGCATACTCTTAAAATATAAATAAATGATTATTACTAACAAAAGTTAACAAATTGTTAAATCTATGTTAATACTATTAGTACTTAGACAAAATTGACAACTAGAAATGCTAATTAAGAAAAATAATGTAATGATTAAGAAATTATAGTTTTCCAATTGGGTGATCCCACAATAATGGGTTACACTTTTTGGCCAAAGTTGACATTGAAATGAACATTTTGGAAAAAATCTTCACTTTTAGACACGTATAGTTGCTAAACCATGAAGAATTTGGAGATGATGTAAACTAGTGATTTGTCAGATTTTGTCTGTAGATTCTAAATATATTTTTTAAAGATTTTTTTGGAATCAAATTGCATTTATTTTTCCATCTCCTTCAATAACTAGTTTTTAACAGCAAACACTATTTTTAAAGAGTGATGTGAATGTAAAACATAATTTTTTTTCTGTGAAGGATAAAATTCTTTTTTTTTTGAATTTAGAATTTTAACTACGATATCTAGAGGATGCATTTAGTTGTATAATTTTTTAGTGAATATTTTCTTCTAATTAACTTTTGAAGTCAAGCCAATTACAATTTAGACATAGGTGTACTGTGTAAAGCATAACTTTTTTTGTATGTATCAGAATTTATTTATTTTTCTATTGGATGAAGGACATGAATATGAAGAGGATAGATAATTTTCATAATTTTTTTTGGTAATATACTATTTTTCCACATGTGTAGAATAGAGAGCTTGATTTTCGGTGAAAAACCTATGTTTAATTAAACTAAAAAAAATGTATAATAAAACCAAAATATATTAAAATTATACTTGTTAGAAACGTAATTTTGAGTACTATAATCATCCACATGGGTTTGTCAAGTTGATTCCATTTTGATCCTCAACCAGAGCTTCGAAACCCAAAAATTTGCATAAAATTACAGATGGAGAGAGGTGATGCAGAGACTTCTGGAGGTCATAACTTTTGACTCAGATGTGGGTTTTCTACGAAATTTTATAGGTGGATGTGTTATGATGTGGCTAGTAGTTTCCCAACTGCCCTAGCAGGTTGGACTTCATCTTGGCACTTTTTTGGGGCTTGAAACTTTCATCTTGGCCCTCAAAATGGCAATTTAGTGTTTTTTTCTAGATTTTTAAAAAGTTGCTTTTGTAATAACTTGAAAATCATGTTTCAAATTTAGAATATTAGTTGGTCATTCATCCTACCTTAATTTTAGGAAGCTTTTAGAAAAAAACTAGATTCTTAAGATATGATTGTAAAATTATCTAAAATGGCAAAATCTGACAATTGTCAAAATCTACCAAAAAAAGTATTTTTTTTTTGTTTTCTTGGATATAAGAGAGTTTTCTCTCATTGTAGCAGAAGAGTTAATGAATAGGAGTTCTTTTATGTTCTAGCTTCCAAATCTTTGGCTCTGATATGTTTAATGGCACAATTCTATTGAGTGTATGTTGTGTGTTGCATCATCATAAAATTATACTTGATAGAAACCTTGTTTCGAGTACTATAATCCTCCACATGGGTTTGTCAAGTTTCTTCCATTTTGATCCTCAACCAGAGCTTTGAAACCCAACAATCTTCATAAAATTACAGATGGAGAGAGGCAAGGGAAAATAAGGGGGTTCGATCGAATGGGTGTTCGAATGAACCCCCCCTGACCCATTCGATCAAATTGGAGTTTGAACAAATATGCATTCGATTGAACCCACCTAATAAAAAATAAAAAAATTATATTTAAATGGGTTTGATCAAACCCAATCAGTTAAAAAAGTTTTTAATGGCCAACGTTCAATCGAATCCTATGTAGACCAAATTGTTTATATGTTTTAAAATAATGTTATATCCATATAAATATGAGGTCATTTTTTAGTTTTTTAATATATCATTGCAAGATTAATTCACATTATCATTGAAGAAGCAAGATTTTGGAGAAGAAAATTTGAAGAAAATGGGAGACAAAAAAAAGAGACAAAATAAGACTAAAAGAAAGTATTCAAAGGAAAGAGAACAAGAGATGCACGAAACAAATTTGGCAAGATACCATAGAAAGAAACAAGGTATGTATGCAATTTTTTTCCTATTTAATTGATGAGTAGGATGTTATTTGTAACTTTTTGAACATAAATATACTAAGTGAATTTATATTTTTTTCAATTGAATGTGTATTAGGGTCCTTCATAGGTTTTTACACACTAGAAGTAAATTATACTTGTATTATTTAGTCATAAGTTCCTCTCTCTCTTGGGTAGACTAGTTTAAAGTTTTTTCTTTATATCTCTCTAGAGATCTCCTTAAATCTAGATAACTCTCTCTCTCTCTCCCTTGACTCGAGTAAGTCTTTTTAAAGATTTCTCTCTCTCTCTCTCTCTCTATCCTTTTTCTCTAAGGTCCTTTCTCTCTCTTGACAAGTACAAGTAGATTTTTGAATCTCCTTGAATCTAGATAAGTCTCTCTCTCTCTCTCTTGACTTGAGTAAGTCCTTTTTAAAGCTTTTTATTTCTCTCCTCTCTCTATCCTTTTTCTCTAAGGTCCTTTCTCTCTCTCTTGACAAACTTACAAGTAGATTTTGAAATCTCTCTATCTCTCTCTTGACTCAAGTCTTTTTAACTTGCTCCTTCTTTCTCTCTTTACTAGGACTTCTCTAGATAGGTCTTCTCTTTAGTAGCTTAGATTTTGTCACCATATATAAATTATAGTTGAACCTCTTTAACAAGTAGCTACTAGATTAATTATCTTGTAAGCTAAAACTCCATTTAGAACCAAAGATTAGTCCTTAAAATTCTAGTCTCATCCTTCTTTTGATAGTACTTGTTGCATTAAGTTAGAGAGATCTATTTCTTTTATCACATTTGATTTTAAAGTTTTCTCTTTATATCTCTCTAGAGATCTCCTTAAATCTAGATAACTCTCTCTCTCTCTCTCTCTCTCTCTCTCTCTCTCTCTCTCTCTCTCCCCCTTGACTTGAGGAAGTCTTTTTAAAGCTTTTTCTTTCTCTCTCTCTCTCTATCCTTTTTCTCAAAGGTCCTTTCTCTCTCTCTCTCTCTCGACAAATGCAAGTAGATTTTGAAAGCTCTCTCTCTCTCTCTCTCTCTCTCTCTCTCTCTCTCTCCATCCCTCCCTCCTTAAGTATTTTTAACTTGCTCCTTCTTTCTCTCTTTATTAGGACTTCTCTAGATAGATCTTCTCTTTAGTATCTTAGATTTTGTCACCATATAAATTATAGTTGAACCTCTTTAACAAGTAGCTACTAGATTAATTATCTTGTAAGCTAGAACTCCATTTAGAGTGAAAGGTTACTCCTTAAAATTCTAGTCTCATCCTTCTTTTGATAGTACTTGTTGCAGTAAGTTGGAGAGATCTATTTCTTTTATCACATTGGATTTTAAAGTTTTTCTTTATATCTCTCTAGAGATCTCCTTAAATCTAGATAAGTCTCTCTCTCTCTCCCCCTCCCTTGACTTTAGTAAGTCTTGTTAAATCTTTTTCTTTCTCTCTCTCTCTCTCTCTATCCTTTTTCTCTAAGGCTCTCTCTCTCTCTCTCTCTCTCTCTCTCTCTCTCTCGACAAGTACAAGTAGATTTTGAAAGCTCTCTCTCTCTCTCTCTCTCTCTTGACTTAAGTCTTTTTAACTTGCTCCTTCTTTCTCTCTTTACTAGGACTTCTCTAAATAGGTCTTCTCTTTAGTAGCTTAGATTTTGTCACCATATAAATTATAGTTGAACCTCTTTAACAAGTAGCTACTAGATTAATTATCTCAAGTAAGCTAGAACTCTGTTTAGAGCCAAAGATTAGTCCTTAAAATTCTAGTCTTATCCTTCTTTTGATAGTACATGTTGCACTAAGTTGGAGAGATCTATTTCTTTTGTGCATTTAATTTTCCTTGAATTCAAATTGAGCTCAATGAACTTTACTACCTTCAATCCATGGTGGGGTTTCTCTTCGCTTTAATCTTAGGCCTATTTTTCTACATGTTAAATGTTGCTACTTATATAAGCCCTATCTTTTCTTTACAAGTATTCTTATTTCATTTTGATCTTAAATATAAATTCCAATAGAGGATTACATGCTTTGTTAAATCATTCAAGGCTCTAAGAGCTATGTTGTACCATATTATATGTATAGGAGATTTCATAAATATCAAATTGTACATCTTACCAAGAATATTTGTGCACACTTACACACTTATATCATAAATGGTATAACTACCTAGATGTATCTTGTACGAGCATATTTGTCACTTGTGTGCATGAACTTCCATATATAGATTACTTGTGGTCAAATATATTAGTTATTCTAGATGTACATGTGTATATTGATTTTTATGGTAATTTGAACTCATATGGAGGCGATCTTTAAAATATATCAAGACTTCCTTCACTAAATTAAATAAGTTTTCTTTAATATGTATTTCATTAATGTGTGATACAGAAACTAGAACAAATGTTGCTGAAGAACACATAGTTCAAGATGTTAGCCCAGAAGAGGCCCAAGTGCAAACAATGGATGTTGGAGAGAGGTCAAGATCGCTTCCTTTGACTGGTATGGATGAGCATATTAATCTAGCTAAAGAGATGAAGGAAAAAATTTCTTATAGAAATTTAGAACATTTGCTTAAACCAAATATTGAGAAATTGAAACAGTATGCTAGACAACCTAAACATACTAATAGGAGGTCAATGAAAAAAATTGTAAAGGAAATAATTGCTCATTTCGATAATCTTGATACACTTGGCCGAACCCAGATGTTATCAATTGTACTTCTTAATAAGGAACTAAATGAGCCATTACAATTGTTGGGTGTAGATTTGACATTGAAAAAGGGGAAAGGTTCACACCTAGAAAAAGATATTGTTGAAAATGTTAAGAAAGGTTTGGCTTCCATTGGGAAACAATCTTGATCTGTGGATAAGTCCATTTCAAGAAGACTGATGTTGACAGGTATTTTAAGTGAAGATAATTCCAAAAAAAGACAATTGTCTTCAATTTCAACTGAGATTGGTTTCAGTAGAAAGACAGTAACAAAATATGTGAAAAAGAGAAAATTATTGGATGATAGTACCTCAGAAAGCAATTGGGAAATTATGTGTAGAGCTCCTCGATCTGACAGGATTCAAGATGTTGTTAGGAACTTGATCACAAGCTTTTGGAATGATAATACTTGTCCTTCATCAAATAGTAGAGATGTTATCAAACACAGAATTAGGCCCAATAGTTATGATCTACACATAAAACATTGGCTAGAGATAACACAACATAAGTTGTATGTGAGCTTTTGTAATTCAAATCCAAATATAAAGATTGGGCAAACAATGTTTGAAAGGTTAGAACCATATTATGTGAAGATAAACAAGGTTTTTGAAACTTGTTGTTGTTATCATATTAAATTTGATCTCCACTATCAGGTGTTTCAAAATATTTGTGAAGATAGATATGGTTTTACAAAAGCACCTCCTAAATAGGTAAGTTAGTTCATAACATCCATCTTATGTGATAAATCAGATGATGATAATGGAAATGGTCAAATAAACTGCATAAAAGGTCTTTGTAAAACATGTGGAAATTTGGCAAAAATGCCTTTGAAAAATGAAGATATTGACCCATTGAAGTTGGTAAATTGCAAGACTTACAAGTACATAAAGTTTCAAACAAAAATGGGAAAGAATCCACAAGGTTAGATTATGTAGAAGAGAAGATACCTATTGGAACATTTATGGAAATTTTTTGTAAATTGATTCAACCATATGTACATCATGCTATTTTTGCTAAGTGGTAAGCACAATAGTTTCAAACATTAAGAGATACTTTCCCACCTGGAACAATTTTATCAGTAGTCGACTTTGCAGAAAATTACTCTTTTGTACATTAAAAAGAGATTCAATCACAATATTACTTTTCAGAGCATATCACTATTATGGTGCATGTGTGTTATCGACATGCACAATTGGATTTGGATGGTGTTGAAAGTACATTTGAAGAATGAGTCATCAAGAAAGAATATCACTTTTATATTAGTGATGATAATGAACATAACACACATTTTGTACAACATTGCTTTAAGAATTTTTTTTGGATATTTGGCAAACAAGGGTCTAAATTTTGAAAGGCATTTTGTATGGTCAGATGGATGTGCATCAAAATTTAAATCATCAATGCTATTTTATGCACTATGTAGATATCATCGAAATGATAATATACCACATGTTTGGAGTTTCTTTGAGAGTGGGCATGCAAAGGGTGAACATGATGGTGCAGGAGCTTGCATCAAACGTGCTCTAAGAAAACATCAAATGAATTATGATGGAGACCATATAAATGATGCACATGATGTTGTTGAATGGTGTAAGTTACACTTTGTACCAAATGAGGCTGGCACATCTTCAAGAACAAACAGATACATTCCACATAGAGTGTTTTGGGAGATATAAGGTATGTATTTTTTGAATTTATTTAATGTGTACTTTAAATATATATTCATGTATATGATATACATGTGTACACACGAGTTTGTTTATTTTAGTTTGAATTTAATTATTTAGATATATTATATTCATAATGTACAATATAATAAATTTGTAGGTGTGGATAGAAGATCAATGCATGGATGCAAGAGGGTAGAGAAAACAAGATCTTTGAATTGTGTCATGAGTACAGATAGCCCTATATGGACGTTGTGCACTAGGGATTACTCTTGTTTTTGATATGAGTGCATGTTGGGAGATTTTGAGAATTGTAAGAACCAAGAACGTGGATATGTCAGCAAATGGGAAAACATGCCACTAGTTGTTACCAACACATACAATGAAGATGAGGATGAAATATTTGAAGACATTCCTTTGATTTCAACTGATTACAACCATATTTCAAGATTGATTAAAGAAGGTATGTGTGTGTGTGTGTGTATATATATATATTATATAACCTGTATCTTTAAATTTCTGAAGTTACAAATTTTGGACATGTAAATTTGGTGCAAGAGATGTTTTTACAGTCATAACAAAGGCTAGAAATATAGAAGAAGTTAGTTATTATTTATTGCATTGCACAGAAGAGAGGCAAAAGATAATAAATCCAGAAACAAGTGATGGAATGATGTTTCCCACATGTTTAACTTTATTTAATTAATTTTTTAAATCATTTTGAATTTGTTACATATGTACATGTCAAGTAGCTCAAGAGTAATTTAAACTTTCAATTTATATTATAATTTATATTATGTCTTACCGAGCAATGATAATGCTATACATGTTCATAGATGTAGGTTACATTTACCTTAAGAAAATGTTATATAAATTTTATGTCTTACCGTGAATGTTCTTTCCCATAGGTTCAGTTGTAGTGCAAGGGACATATCTCAAACAAGTCAAGAGTGTTCACCATGGGATTCACTTTATTGATTATCAACCTAACAACAAGGTATATCAATATAGCCACCTAGTAATTGCTACTAGCCTACCTCTTCATATAGTTGATGCACGTGGGCGTTGTAAGTGGAGACTAGATAGTGATGATCATCAGAGAATATTAGATGTCATTAAAGAGCGAGCTGAACCACTTAATGTGACCCGAAAAATATGGATGAAGAACTTACAATGTTTAATGTTTTGAAGACCTAAATTCACTATCTAGATCTATGTTCATGTATTATTATTTTTCAATTCATGCAAGTTAAATTAATAATTATTTTGTTAAACAAATTTTAAATTTCAATATGTGGTTCTTAATGTACAAATGATCTCTCTATATTAGAAGTCATATAGATATTATGCCCTAGATTCTTATTCAAGTTCATGCACGATATGATAAATTTTGAATGATTTTATTTAGTGTTATACATGCTCTTTGAACATGCTACTTGATACATGTACATATGCAAGTTAGAGATGTCATTGATATAAATTTTAAATTAAAATTAAAGTTTTCAATGTATCAATGTACAAATCATCACTGCACACAACTTAGTTTATAATTATTAAATATAAAATTGATTGAATTCACATTAGTCACCCTTAGTGCACTATGAGACAATTTCATGTTGCAATCATAATGATGTTAACATTTAAAGCACTCTTAACATTTCATGTTGCAATCATAATGATGTTGCACACTTAAAGCACTCTTGCTCGGTCATGAGGATTGATCTAATTCTCAAACATTTACAAATTCCTAAAGACTCATTTCCACATGTTGTTTTATCATTGCAACCTTTTAAGTTACAACATATAGATGCTAATCACTCAACATGTATTTGTTATAGGTATTTGTTTCAACATGAGATGATTTGACCATATCTTTATATGCATGGTTCACTCTAGGTCTAGTGGTCAACCCTATCTAGGTAATTGATACATGTCAATTGAAATATTCCTAGCCAAAGTAAAATCACAAGACACTAAATAATGTAGGATTAAATTTTTTGAAAATGGATTTATAAATATCTTTAAATTATTTTTAGCAAGTGCCACCAATGGAGTTCTATTGTTGAATATAACATAAAATAATTAAAATAAGATTTCATTTAGTATTAAGTCAACTAGATTGGAGTCCAAGTTTTTAAACTTTGTTATATGTAGTAAAATTAATTATCTTCTTCCCATGAATTTACCTTTTTGTTCATGATATTTTATTCTTTTATATGTCTTAGATATGTCTTAGGTATGTCTTAGGTATAGACTAGAATAAGGTATAAAATCTAGGGACACCTATCTTAGATACATACATCTACTAGGAAATTTCTTAATATGTCTAAATGATATAAAAACTAGGTGTAGATTAGATATTCTTAGGTCTAGGTCCTAGAATAAGTATAAAATCTAAGGGAAGCTCTTTTATTTATCTTGAAGTTATGAAACCCTAGTAAAGATCCATGGTGCCCATTTGAGTATGTTATCATTAAAAATTTATAAAACCCAACTTTTTAGTTCACTATATTTAGAAAGTTGTATGTGAGTTTAATAATCATTCAAGTCTCAAACTTAACAAGCCTCTTCTATCTAGTTCATTTAAACATTCAAATAAGATGAACTTATATAGATTCAATCTTCACTAGTATATATTATAAAATCAACATTGGTTCCGATACCTCTTCACATTGTTTAGGAGTAAAAAATTATTCTAGTTTTGACTAAGATGGATGAATATATACATGAGTTCATGAATTTAACTATAATTATGTTAAATTACCTAGAAGTGCATTCCTACTCACTATAGCTATAGTTGAAGGGAGATATAGTCTTTAATCAGCTATAGGTACCATCAAAGTTGTTCAACATAAGTCAACAAGACCTCTTGAAGTGAGAAGGATTATCTTCAAATTAATTCTTTCTATGCATTACATAAGGGAGATATATTCTTTAATCTTATAGGTACCATCAAATTTGTACAACATAAGTGAACATGATATCTTGACTTGAGAAGAATGATCTTAAAATTCTTATTCCAATTCTAGAAGATATGAAGGTTGTCCTAAGGAACAATTCCTTAAAATTTTATGGACTACTATGATGTGTAGATAAGGATATAGCCTTGATTGGATTGAAATAATATATCATTAAATAATATATGTTCTTGAATTAGGGCCTCTTATAGGAATTGACTGACAATGGGCATGGAATGGATTCTAGTTGTTTATATGCATTTTAACAAGTTTGAGTTAAGGTTATTCAAATGAATTCTTCAAGTTTACAATTCATCATCATGTTTAAATGGACGTTGCATTTAGGCAATCCTTAATGGTATTCCAATTTGTAGTTTTATTATGTTCATGGTGTGCTAAGTGGTTAATGTTACTTGATTAAATATTTGGCTTATAGTCTTATTCATAAATTGAGTGTAATACTTATTTGTTCTAGTAGTGGTGAAAGTCAAATTATCTATAAGTCTAATTTTATTTTTTAATAAAAAATCTTCCAAGTTTTATTTACATTTGTTATATATATTGTGTTTGTATGCTACTTATGTGGGCCTAACTTATGTTATTTCATCATATAGCTATTTTTCTTGCCCTTTATCTAGATATTTGAATGGTATATCATTACAAAGCTATAAAGTTTATTTTAAACTCAAAATTTGAGATATGTACAACTTAAAGAATCTATATATAACTTATGTATCTAGCATGTGTAGGTTGAAATTTACATGACGTGATTGAGATAAACATAATATTTTTTAAGTTAATATTTTATTACTTCAAAACTTGTATTACATGTCTTAATAGATCCATTAAAAATATCAAGAAGCATTTATATGAAAACATTATTAATATATATCTCAAATGTAAATTTGTCCATGTCAAATATAAATATATTTGTGTCCATCTGAAGAATAAACATGGCTGTATGTAAAGACACACAAATGTCCAAACATGTTGAAAATATATAAACATAAATGTTTATACATACATTCAAGAAAATATATAAACATAAATGTTTGAATACATGTTTGAAAATATAAACATAATCATCTCCATACATAAATGCATAAATGTCTATATAAACACATAGAAAACTCCTAGAAAAACATAAACATAAATCATCAAACATAAACATAGAAAACGTAAACATAAACACAAATGTCCACCATAAATCATCAAACGTGCATGTATGCAATCAAGTTAGGTGGAAATGTCAACATATCAAACATAAATAAATAGAAATGTTGAGCTAGAAGCAACATCAAATGGACACCTCTCTAGGTGGCTGCAGCCTAATCATCGTGTCCGCTCCTAATCGAGCAACCCTCTAAATGAGAATCCTATTTTGATGCATGTGCTGAGTCTTGGAGATAAGATCAAGTACAATGCATAGTTAAATACATTTTATCTAGATATATAGAACTATTTAAAAATGTATATATTGTAATTGATTATAAATAGATAGATATATGATCTACATGTACATATAAAACTCACATGTCCACTAGCAACAATATCATCAACAGAATCATGTCGACGTACATAGTCTAACCTTAGGCTAGGAGTAACATGAGGTATCTCCATCTACAATATATATATATATATATCATTTAGTTAAAACTAAAATATAAATAATTTTAAAAAAAATTGAATTGAATATATGCACATGCACACATACATATATATCTTATCTAGATCTACCCATATACATACCTATATATCACTTGGTACCACAGGACCTGAGCCCTCTGCAATGTTTGCCTCCACTAAATCATCCAAATGATCTGATGTATCTATTTGAGCCCTCTCATGTCATAGCAATGATGAGTGAAGGGGACTGATCAACTGAGATGACATGGATATAGAATCAGAGTGCATCGACATATCCATAAATCTTGTAGAAGTCTGCATCCTCTCAAGGTCATGATCTGAACCTGGATCACTGGCCTATGTAGCAACTAAATGATCTGTAGGTGGATCGTCATGTGCACTGGTGCTGCCAAGCCTAGAAGGGTGGTCAGAATGATGAGATCCTAAATGTGAATAAATAGACATAGCCAGATGATCTCTAACCTGATCTATGGAGATCCCTAGCTCTAATGCAATGAATGCATATGCCTCCAAGAGATCCTCTGCGAAACAATGTGATGTGCTATGTGTCATCTCCCCTGTGAGACCATCCAACTATGCAGGTGTAGGGATGCCTTCCATAGCATAAGGATTAGAGTGAGTACTAGTACACTATGCTCTAAATGAAGCTCTAGATAATGGACATCGTGCCATAAAAAATTGACCCACACGATCAGTAGCTATCGTAGTGGTGGCAACTGCAATATCGCCAACACTATCAATTGCTTCCCTTTGGGAAGCAACGACAACATGATCTACTGAGGGGGCTATGGATGGGGAGATAGCAGGATTCATCTCATCAACTAATACCCTATATGCCGAGGCTGCCTTATCAGGTTGACAATAAGCATCCCTATCAACAAGCCTACCATGACCCTGACCACAATATGGTGGAATGTCACAGTAGTTGACTTTGAGGCCTAAATGAACCTCATCATACAATTGTTGTGCAAAATATAATGGAATTTGGTCGTTATTTGGATAACGACCATAAATAGCAAGAAATCAAGGGTATATCAATCTAGCCATATCATCATCGACACATCTTGTTACCTGGTATCCCTTGACCTTTACCTTAGTCTGATAGTATGGAAATCATTCAAATTTAATGGTTTCTTTTGTCACCACACTTTGAACATGAGAGAGGGGAACATCACCACAAACTTCTTCCCGCATGTGGGCAAGAATAGCAGTTATAGCATCAGGGGAATAAGCACTTGTGTCTCAAATTTTATCTCTATTTTTTTCTAATCTTTCCATTATGGCATTACAACTATCCTTATATATTCCCGTGTTCATTCCATCATTTATGCAAACTCTCAATTTATCGATCTCATTATTAGTTCGTGAAAATAGTTCCTGAGGTGGAACTGGTGCATAATTTGCCATGTGTGATGTAGTCAAAGATCTCTAGAACTAGATAAAAGATGTGCAAAATTAGACATCTCTCTATATGTATCATGTGCACATGTAGAAATTCATAGTTCTCACATGTATAAATATATTAAATATATAAATAAGAAAATAAGAAACATAATAAGTAGTATAGAATACACACAATACACATAGTACAAGAACATTTTAAATACAAAATATAGCAAAGGATGCTTTGGATCAATTGACTTAAATCTGTGAATCAAAAGATGACTTAATTTAGTAAATGATACATACAGTCTACACATAAAATTAAATTGATTTCAAAATATCTAGATACATCATACATGTTGAATTATACTTACAATTTAACCTTATATAAACCTCTATAATTGCCTTAGGATGGCCATGTTGAACCTATCAACATACAATTTCTTGCTTTTGACTTGTTGATCTCACTTATCCTCTTGTAGATCTAGAATTGGTTAAACAAGGCCATCCTAATGCAATTATAGCTCAGTATAAATAAGGTTTTGTAAGTATAATTCAACACATAATTGTCTATTTCAAACAATTTAATTTTACGTGTAGATTGTCATCTACTAGAATTTTTTTTTGAAAATATGTACTTACAAAACCTTAATATCTCATATCTAGATGGGTCTACTCATGCTATTTGGAAGTTACAAGGCATTTAAAGGAGATTCAATCACTCAAGAAAAAGCATGTTAACAACTTCATTGTGCAACATAAAAACATACACCAAGGGAATAATTTCTAAACAAGTTCTAATTGCAATATTATACGATGAGAAATAATTCATACCTACTAAAGTTAAATACAAATATAGCAAAGGATGCTTTGGATCAATTGACTTAAATTTGTGACTAAAAAATGACTTAATTTAGTAGATGATACATACAGTCTACACATACAATTTAATAGTTTTCCAAATATCTAGATACATTATACATGTTGAATTATACTTACAATTTAACCTTATATAAACCTATACATTTGCCTTAGGATGGCCATGTTGAACCTATCAACATACAATTTCTTGCTTCTGACTTGTTGAGCTCGCTTATCCTCTTGTAGATCTAGAATTGGTTAAACAAGGCCATCTGAATGCAACTATAGCTCGATATAAATAAGGATTTGCAAGTATAATTCAACACATAATTGTCTATTTCAAAAAAATTAATTTTACATGTAGAATGTCATCTACTAGATTTTTTTTTGAAAATATGTACTTACAAAACCTTAATATCTCATATCTAGATGGGTCTACTCATGCTACTTGGAAGTTACAAGACATTTAAAGAAGATTCAATCACTCAAGAAAGTGCATGTTAACAGCTTCATTGCAACATAAAAACATACACCAAGGGAATGATTTCTAAACAAACTAATTGCAATATTATACCATGAGAAATAATTCATACAAGTACTAACTATATATTTTGAATAAAATGATCATTGAAAAATCATTATGTAACAACCATACACATGCCCTAGTTTGAGGTTAGGAAATATAACATTAATTGATAAATTTCTCACCACCTCGATGGTAGATTACAATCTGAAATACTACCAATAAAATTAATGTTTGAAACCTATTTTGATGTGTCATACTTAAATAGTTGGCTAAGTAAACATTTTAAAATAAGCCTAATTGATTTATGACACTACAATAGTTAAGACAGTTTCAATTGACTCAATATGCATCTTGGTTAAAGATTAGGAATAAATTTTGAGAAGGGAATTGTCATGTCTTAGATGCAAAACATAAATATTTTGATTACAAAGTAAAAATGTTTTTTAGATTACCCCTATTGTCTCAAAGATACAAGATAATATATGCTCCTTAAATATATTAAAATAAGCCTAAGGATGAACATTGAGAATTTTATATATGTTATTTTTGTATAGTTATGTTCAAGGACTTGTTTATAGCCATTTTTTATATACAATATTTTTTATTTAATGGTATATGTATCTTATGTTTTATCTAAGAAAATTTATTTTTCTATGGCCCTATAATGACAATGTGGTCTTTGAGACTTGGTATGAACTGGATTGAGTGCTTTTAGGAATTTCTAAGTATTCCAGAAATACCTCAAATTTTATAGTGCATTTGCTCTATTTAATGATGTAATAATTTTGTGATAAGTCTAAAGATTTAGGTTTTCTAGCTTGCTTGTTGCATAGTTTTCCTAAATCCAAAGATTGTGTCACATTTCTAATCAATATCATTCTAGATCTTGGACTTCTTAAGAGTTGAGTTTGAAGTGATTTTTCTCCTGGAATCTCTAAGTATATAATTTATTGATTTAAATAAAAATTATTTTAAAAAATAAAATTAAATGCAATTTGTACATTAAGTTCTTTTCCATATCAAAAGACATAAATGGCCAAGGATTCCCACCAACATTACTACAATTTCATAAGATAATTTTTTTGATAGGAAATTTGCACAACTTTAGTCTATTTTAAAGTAATGATCATAAGCATGTGTAAATGTAATCTAAGAAACAAGTATCACATAGTGGCTAGTCCTTGTCAAATTGCAAAATGTTTGGAAATAGAAATAATAATCAAGTCAATTGAATTCCTCTACAAACTATGGCCTCTTATTTGAATTTATAAGATAATGTAATTTATACACCTAATTTGATTCCTTATGATGACATTGGCATTGAAGTCAAAATTGAAAACTCGTTGCATCTAATACATGTAGGAAAATATTATGTAAATGGGGATGAATATGCTCAAAATCCTAATTGCTTAGATGGATGTGAAATCATGCCAAGTACACCTAATAATATCAATACTATTGCCCCTCATGTGGTGACATGGATGAACAAAATGACAACTTGTTATATCTTTTGAAGAAACACTTTATATTGTTGAGGTGAATGAGAAATACTTGCTAAGATAAATCAAGTCTTACTAATGAAAATGGTTTTATCTAATGAATTTGTGTTCATGGATGCATGTTGGAAATCCCCCAAAAGTCCACTTAATTATAAATCAAGCATGAGTGAACATGAAGAAAATTGTAGCATTCAACTTGAAGAAATGACACATGTAGACATGCAAACATGGCTCGACAAATGATGATTCAATAGGGCTAGAATTTAAAAATTCATGCAAATACTTATTGATATTTCCCTACACTATGCTACATCTTATACACATGTTAACAATTTTCTTGTTTCTAGTAATGTAGATTTGTATGATCATGTTAATAGTATTGATGCAAAAGAAATTTTGACTCATGATCATGTGGGTGTGTAAATCACATATCTAAGGATCTTAAGGGGGTATATTTGGAGGATTGTTTGTTGATTTGATCATAGTGATGGAATGTGAACAAATATCTTTGGTTGTTACTATCACAGAAAATAGGATGTTTGCTTTCCCTGCCTACATTTTATCATGTTTATTATTTTGATCATGGTGGTTTAAATGAAAGAACATGCATATGGATTAACTATGACAACAATGAGAAATCACAAAGTTGTTAACCTTGCATGTGATAGGCATCCTAAAGTTGATCCTAGACTATGACTTAAATTTGACAGTTGTATAGCTGTATTTAGGCATTTTAGCTGTAAAATACAATCAAAATTTTAAAAAAAGACTATCATATGAAAGGAGAGATTTTGGACAAAATGGCAAAATTTCTATAGGATTATGATGATATATATATTTGATTTTTATATGATTTACTTATACTAAGGCATGTCATTATATATGAAAGGTACTTTTGAATAGATAATTGTCATAAAAAAAATGCTTGACAAGCAAGGTTGACTGTCAAATTTAAGCAAGGTTGATTGTCAGAATCATAACACAACAGCCTTTTCCAGCATCCTCCCTACCTGTGAAAAAATGGGAACTTTGGAACAGGGTATGCACATCCATCTGAGCATAACAGAAGGGTTTTTTTTATTAGATATTATAGTTAGAAATGCTGTGGTAGATATGTATGCAAAACGTGGAAGCCTGCCCAAGGCACATGAATTGTTTGATAGACTAACTCAAAAAGATGTCATCTCATGGACGGCAATGATCACAGGGTATACAGAAAATGGATTTGTTGAAAATGCTGTAGAAAGTTTCAAGCAAATACAATTGGAAGGTGTAAAGCTAGAAACCACAACCTTCGCCAGCATCCTCCTTCGCAAGCTTGTGACAAAATGGGAGCTCTGGAATGGGTATGGACATCCATCTGAGCTTAATGGAACGGGGTTTTTTGGCAAATATTATAGTTGGAAATGCTCTGGTAGACATGTATATGCAAAATGTGGAAGCGTAGACAAGGCACGTCAATTGTTGACAAAATGCCTCAAAGAAATATGGTCTCGTGGTCGGCAATGATTGTAGGGTATGCACAAAATGGATTTGTTAAAAAGGCTTTAGAAACTTTCAATAAAATGCAATTTAAAGGTGTAAAACCACACACCCTTCGCCAGCATCGTCCTTCCCTGTGACAAAATGGGAGCTTTGAAACGGGTCTGGACATCCATCATTTAGCATAATTGAAGGGGGTTTTTTTGTAGATAATATAGTTGGAAATGCTCTGATAGACATGAATACATAGTAAAATGTGGAAGAATATAAAATTTCATATACAAAATAAACGCTAGAGAAAGGAGAAAATTTTACATACTTAGCTCGAGGGTGGCGACGAACATGGCTGGTGGGGAGCTCCTAAGGTTCGGTCGCTCTCGTCTGGGTTTGGCAGCACTGACTATCAAAAATGACAGTTAAAACTCATTTAAAAAAAAAAACCTAAACAGTTGGGTTCGATCGAACCCCTATTCACTCGAACCCATTATTATATTAATAAAAAATTTGGTTGTGCCTGGGTTCGATTGAACACCTATGACCCCGTGGTCACGCAGGGTTCGATAGAACGTATAAGTTTGATTGAACCTAGTTTTTATTTTTTTGAAGGCATGGGCAATTTTGTTTCATCAAAAAAATTGTAACCCATTATTGTATGTTAACCCCAATATAAATGAATCATTTTTAGTCACATAGAACAAAAAAATGTCATAGAACTTTGTAGGAAAAATATAGATAGCATGTGCAAAGTTGTAAGTGGGATCAAATCACATGTTACCTATTTTTCTTATTTCTTTCACTTTAAGGTAATGTCCATAACACACTCATGTTACATAATGTGACCACATTACATACCGCGAACACATTACATAATGCACTTGCATTATTTGTTCAAAAATTACTCATGTTATTCTTAGAATAGGCTTGAATGACCAAGAATGAGAATTGGACATCTATTTTACTTCCCAAAGACATTTTTCATATTTCATAAAAAAAATTAAAATTCAACATTATTAGATTTACTTGTTTTATAATAATATTTTATGAAACTACCACCAAAATGCTGATCTACTTCTTAGCTTTCTAATCATATATATTTTTCTATTTTGAACACATTAAGATATTTATTTTCATTTCCTTTTACTAATATCTTCATTTTACTTAGATACATATGCATTAATTTTGCTTTATATCTTTTGATCTACTTATCAAAATTTTAAAAAATATATAGGATTATTCTATGTTTCATTTTATACACATTAAAAAATAATATTTTTAATTATTTTGTGTAAGTTATGTGATGTGCATGCCCAATGATGTAATTTTTAGGATGCATTCACTTTGAAAAATCAAAATAAAAATATTCAATAAAAATATAAAAAATAAACAACTTGTAGTACTTAGTCTTGACTATATTTCTACAAACCAGTTTTAAAAATAACTAACACAACAACAAAAAATAATGGGGTGCACACTAGATGCTATGTTATATTTTAGTGATTAAAATATGAACACTTTTGTTTGTACTGTGCACCCTCTTGATCTTTAACTATTTTTTAGAAGTCTTAGTTTAAAAACTAGATTGAGAGTACAATGATTCTTGTTCTTATCATATGTTAAAACTTTAAGAGTACACATTTTGAATTACTCATCAAGTTTAGATTTAACCCCATTTTGTCCCCTTTTTCCATACACTTACCCCAAGAGATTTTTTTTTTTTAGAATTTTTTTATTAAATTATATTATAGGGTGTTTAAATTCTTTAATCACTTGTTTTTTACTACGGTAGTTTACAAATATTAAGTATTTATTAAAATAAAACAAGTGTAATATACTATCTTTTAAATGAATTTTTATATATTTATTATAATTATTTTATTTCTTTAGATGGATGTTAACCTATTTTTTATAATTTTATTTTTTTATTTCATAATTATTTCATTTATTATGCTTTTTTAATTCCTTAATTTACTTATCACATTAAACTATTAGTTTTGGATTAAAAGGATTATCATTTGGAATTTTAGGAAAATGAAGATACAATTATATATATATATATATATAGATATATATGGCATTTATAAATATTTTGAAAGATTGTAGAGATGAAAAGTGTTTATTTGTATTTTTCTTTCTCTTTGTATTTTCTTTTAACAACTTGTTTAACAAACACAATAATAATCATCTATAACTATTTAGTGTGTTATCTATCTCTAAACCCACACCTTATATCACACAACCTTTTTTAGATCTGAACATTTTATTCTTTTTCATTCTCCACCATTCCACTAGATTGGACACCATCACACATACGGTCCTATCTACAAATGAGGATAGTGCATGGTTGTGTCAATGGTGCTCAAAAGCTAATGTTTCCATTTTATTGCTTTTCCTTTTTTACTTCACTTCACATATATCTATCCTCGTCCCACATCCAAATGGATTTAAATAATCATATAAAATATTTATTAAATAAAATAGTAATTGGATGAACACAAAGTAGACATGTTAGCACTTAAGTACACAAAAATCAGTAGAAATAACTAGTAATTGACATCAAGAAATTTAATTGGAAGACACTACTATAATTTTATAGTTCTACATAACATTCACCTAGTATTCACTCTTTGTACATTTATCAAGTCTTCCAATCTCTAATAATTGTGAAATATTTGTGGGACTTGACTATCATTGAGGAAGTTCTACTATTCAACCTCCTCAAAGCAAATTCTCAAAGCCCCTATAACACTGCCCATTCTAGATATTGGATTTTTGTAGAAGTCGCAAGATCACAAAGGGTATCGTAATGACCATACAAGACACAAATGAACAAAGAGACATGACTACAATTGTACACCTATGACCAAACTAGATCAAATGAGAACACATGTGGATTAGTTCACAAGAAACAAAATACAAAGATAGAAGTAGAACCCAAAACTATGGTTTCTCTTCTTAATCTAGGATGGACAACACAATTGCATCAAACATAAAACACTATGCACACTATTCCTTTTATTTATTTCTTTATTTGTTTACAAACATGCTCTTTTAAAACTCTTTATTTTAGAATTTGACACATACTTTATTATTGTAACATGCTTAAATTTAGATTTAAAAAGAATAGAAAACATCTTAAATTAGGAAATAGAGAAAACATGGACTCAAACTTTTAAAGTTTCAAAGTAATCTATTTTTAGTTTAGACTATTTATGGACTTAATTTGTCATTTCATCTCACTCAAAACAACTCTTCCTAAGTTTTAAGTTGAATTTGTTCCTTGCTCTTCTTCTAGTTGAGGATATATTTGTTTATCAAAAATAGAAATTGATAAATTTGGTTCTCAACAAGTCCACCAGGAAACAAGTCTTGTTGAGTGCAAGGACCTGACATCATAAGGGATGAGGCCAGGATCGTGCCCTAGGCAACTTTGGTGGAATGGATACCCCTCAATCCTTGACTCTTAGCCAAATAGGTGTTAACCTAAGGCTCGTACTCCCATATGTGTAGTTAAACGATTCTTTGGATTTGATATAAAATCCTCCCAAAAAAATTAAATATAATTATGATAACCATAAAATATATTAAATACGTATTTGATTGTATTTATTAATTAAAATAAATTTGAAACTTATATTTATTTAATTTAATTTGTTTAATTTTATTTATTAATTAAAATAAATTTAAAATTCTTAGATAATTTCAAAATAAGCCCAATGCTCGCAATAGGAAGAAACTCAGTATTTAGCCACTGTTAGGACCACCACATAAATGGCCCGCTTAGCACTAAGCATCTTGAGTACACTCACTTTTAAAGCGTTTCAAGTTTACAACCATATTTGATTCTCAATGTACTGCATAGGCGTGTCTATTATGGTTCGGCAACGAGAAATGTGTGCTAATGTATTCGATTTAATATATTCCATTAAATATTCATGCTTTAAGCTTGGGAATAGTAAGTATATAAGTATGTAGAGTGGAGTTCATTAAAAAAATTCACTCAATCGTGAGAAGGGTAATTTCTTGTGACTGAGAAAAATCAATGCGTGGATTCTATGACTATTATGAACAATGTATATATATAGAGAGAAGGGCTGATATAGTTTTGGAAATGTCTGGATGTAGAAAAGATTAGAGAAACTCTTTTAAAAAATAATTCAATCTTAACATTTAAGGTCGAAAATGTATGGATGAATATTCTTGTGAAATTGCGGCATATTCGTTTGTAATTTTTATTTTTGATATTATTTACTCATTATGGCAAATGTGTAGGGAAGTGAAATATACATTATTTTTTTTAGAAGATGATTGCAATGGTCATGTCCTAAATTTATCAAGATACCATGTTGAAGTAACAGACTTCCCTCTCTCAGAAATGAAAGAAGATATTGCGGTCTATCCATGACCAAATTAACTCACACTAAAACTTTAAAACTTACACGTCGGCATAGTGCTCAGGTTTCTTCTTTTAATGTTACATTGCCTTTGATATTTATAATTTCCATGTCTAAAAGAATTACCATTTTATTACTACTTATTTATATTTAATGAGCTTGAAATATTGTTCAATATATCGCATTTGGTATCACTCCGAATGTATGGAATCCGTGAAAGCCATTTTGGGCGATATGAAAAAATGTTTTGACTCTTCTACAACCAAATAAATTCCAATATCTTGACATTTGCATATGGTCACGTTTGGTGTTGATTGTTCCATGATATATTTCATAGTGAAATGATACATGTTTTAGTTGTTTGTTACACTTCATTTGTGAATTCTTTCTTGTACTGCGTTAGTTTAGAGTGGTGTCGATTATTTCCCTCTTTAAATAGTCAACGGTTTGGACTTTATTCAATGGTTATTGTAAAAGTGTGACCTTGATAACAGCTTTGGTCATCTTTTGAGGGAAGAGTAAATAAATCTGTCAAAATGTTCCTAAAACACTGATGGGGAGCTTCACCAATACAAACGCCTTTCTAAGAAAAAATAAAAGAGACTATCAGCATAGGTGCACCGTTGTTGATTGTGCTAGCACTGTTAGAAAAAGTAAAGCATAGTTTACAAATGTGCACTTTACTGAATGTTCCCGGAATGCATTATATTTTCCCACCTTTGCATTGGTCCATTGCAATATAATATAATGTAAATATGTATTGGTACCTTGCAAAACAAGGGCTGCGTTGCAGCTGCAGTGTCTGCTTAAAGCTTTGCAAAAGAGACTGCAGCAATTTATCTTTTTGCAAAGCTTGAAAATGCTATATAGTTCTGCTCCTCACATTTTTATTTGCATAAATTGTATATTGAAGGCACGTCTTCTGACATGCTAACCGTGTTTTATATAAGTTTGATATTATTTAAGACTGCCACATTATCCTTCTGTAAGAAGGATAAATAGAGAAGTTGGATATGTCAAATAATGAGCTTAGCCATGCTCTATGCTGCAACTAGGGGAACTGCAGCTCTCTAACCAAACATACTTTAGTGACCTGTCCTCTTGACTGTAGAAATAGCTCTGAATGTATAAACAGATCTTGGGTCACTAAAATATGGGAATCTTACAAAGCAAACCAAAATATTGATTTTTTCATCGAACTGTCTTAAAAGAAAAACATAACAACCTAAGCAATGGAGGGAATACACGGTATTCTACCTCAAAACGATAGAAGGGGGCATTCTATCAATATATAATGGTTGCTCAATTTTGACACATGTCAATAGCTACCTTTAACATCAAGTTCACTTAAAACAAGAAAGAAATTCAAAAGCAACTTTTATAATGCTTATTAGACACTAAGTATTGTGTTCATCTAGCTAATAAGCAGAGCATATTCAAATCTATGACAACAATAAGAACTTACTGACAAATCACAATTTTTTATCGACTCACAATATTAAAAACTAGAAACCTGTTTGGAGATAGTGTGTGATGCCCCGTCATGCAACCCTAGAGTGCTAGACTAAAAGTGCAAAAAATTATAGAAATAAATTTTTTTTTTGAAAACAAGATAGTGCAAAATAGTAACCAAACATACCATATAACACAACATCAAAGAAATTACTCTCTAACAACTCTAGGGCAACATAACTGCATTAGTAATAAAAGTAAAACCACAAAAGTGATAACCATTACACTGCTGAAATAGTTACAAATAACTTTTACAATAGTAAGATAGTTTAATTACAAAGTCTCAGTTCAAGATTACAAGATTACAAGATTACAGGACTGATCATGTCAGTTTATCAAAAGAATACATATGAAAGTATGCAACATCACTGAAGGTAGAAAGCACTCTGGAACTGGTATAGCTCCGCACAAGGCTCGATCCAAATCTCCAAAAAAACTAATGGATAGCTTTGCCTCCCAACCATGTGGAACCCTTAGGTCCACCCCTCCGAGCTAGGAAATACACAACGAGGATCCACTAGGTTGAAGTTACAACAATGAGACCATAGTAAGGTACAAACTCCTCACAAGTATACAAAATAACAAGACTGTACAGGTACGACAGTACTCCACCAGACAACCCATACATCCAACCAAGATCAATCAAAAAGCCAAAACTATACTCCAGAGGTAACAACAAAATCAAGAGAATGAAACTGAGTTGCGTAAGGAGAGTGTCATCGCATGGTCCTGGCATGGGTTACCCAGGCTATCTATCACCAAAAGCCGGTCCCCATCTATGGTTACCCTGGCAGCCCCTCTCTAGGCACTGGCCCCATAGGGTGACACATGCGGAACTGGTGGGTCCTCTCATAGAGATGAGGAGGTCGGCCTTGCCAACCAAGCCTTCTCATCCCATCCTTAGCCTGCAAGAGCACTCAAGGCATGGGTAAGGTATCTTACTTAGCTTGTTAAATGTTTACTACCCCAACCCTCCTAAAGTTATAAGTTTTCCACCATCTCATAACTCTCATGGGGTTACCTAGGCAACCTCTCACTAGGCATCGGCCCCACCATGGAAGCCACTCTCTTAGCAAACTCCAAACATCAACAAACCACTGAGAGTAAAGATAAGGTACAACACGACATCTAACCAATACTCTTGCCGTTCACCTGCCCTGGCAATATAAATCCCATGCCAATAATCGAATCAACCCAACACAACACACCTCTGGAGATGGTTACAATACCAAGAAAAAGTCAACCAATAATTGATAGGAACAATGTTTCCACATTTTGACACCAATTCACATAATATCCCTTCAGATTTAGACTTCAAACTTGCCCAACCCATAGATGCACTCAACCCCAAATAGACATTACGACCCATGAAACATATCGACATGACAAGGGGGAATTAGTCAAGACGAGAGATACAATGTACTCTAACAATCAGAAGAATTAACCAAGAGGTAAACTTCATTCAAAGCAGATACAGGATTTTGGAAATCACAAATTTCTCTACAACTTCCAGAAGAAAAGAGTTCCCTAACTAGTCCCTAATAACCTCCTCTCTAATTCACATCTATAAAATAACAATAACGTAATTCTCTAACTAAATGTTAAATTTCCCATCAAATAAAATCGACCTCAATAACAAAATTATATATACTTGCTAACATAAAATTACATATAATTACAACCCACAAAAGAAATAATCACCAATTTACATCATAACATTGCAAATCCGAAGAAACACTATAAGTTACTAATTAATCTCCTACCCTCCTACATTTTACAAAACCTAATTATCCAACTCTAAAGGACTTCATTCCCTTAATTTAAAATTTCTAATACAAATCAATTACTTAAACAACATCTATTTAAAAAACCTAGCCTCTTATCAACCAAACATACTATCCATAAAAAACAAATTCTTACATATCATAATTCAAATAATTTTCTATGATCATAATTTATCATCTAGCCTTTATCCAATTTCTAACATAACATAACTGCGTAAGTTTATAATCAACAATTATTATTATCATTTTAACATCTACAACACCATCACGAGACCACCAAACCTATGCAAGTTTTAATCCCATCGACATGAATCCAAAGGTACTAATCTTCTACACATATGAAACACAACTATAAGTTTTGATAGTACGATCCCCAACCAAGGAAATACCACATTCTAATAAGTGTCCTAACCTATGATCCCTTCCGCTTCCAAGGAATACCTAAGGAATACACACCTCATAGGAATTTCTAATAACCATATCTAAAAGACAAGGAATTACATTCCCTAACGCAAGGCTCCCATCGACCCATCTCTAAGACATCTTTCGAGGCACTACATCTACAGACCTTAACAAGATATGAACATCGACTCAGCCAACGACTTACCCCGACTGTCGGGCCCTAGCAAAACTACCAAACATGAGTGCAGGTAGCCTAGGATGTCTGCTGACCAACCCTAGATTGACCTCAACTGCAAAGGGAAAATGCGGCACAGCTCACCAACGATGCGACTACATCCATAGACACGACGCTGTGCTCACCAACGATGCAACTACCTCCACAGACACAACACTGTGCTCGCTATCAAACTAGCAAACAATGAATGGATAGGAGCACAATACTCTCCACTACAACCCTCAAGATCTCCATCCAAAACCAACAGGGAAAAGGAAATTCGACAACACCCGGTCTACGATGAAAGTTGACTATTTGAAGTCAAGCCTATGTTAAGACAACTAATAAGGAGATGGGCCACCACTACAAAAGACAAGTCAAGTCTATGACTGCTACAAGGATAGTTTCTAAACATATCTAAGAGTGAGACCGAACCTAGCAGAAAAATTAACAGCGAAAAGATAGAATTCTACCGACTGACAAAGATAAGAATGGAGGTTTCTTGAAAATCTTCACCTCCTTAAGGTCATAACAATGAGGAATCCTACGAAACAATGCAAGATTGTCTATTTATTAATCTCTAATGCATCTAGCTGAGTCTTACTCAAATACTGATGATGAACTGATGAATATCTTTCAGTCAAGAGAAATTTTATTGCAGATATGGAGGGATTTGTAGAATGAATTTCACACAGTCTAATTTTTCCAAGCCATGTTTGCAAGGTAACTCTACAGTGGGATAAAGTTGGTGAGAAACTGATTCAGACAATGCAATGTTGGAGGCACAGGATCCTCAACAAGGGTTATAAGGCATGCAGGGTGACAAGGAAAGTGTGTATAAGGGCCTTCTTAAAACCAAATGGTGGAGCATCTATAATAACCTCTGATGAAAACATCGTATTCACTACCATAGAGTAGGGTAATTACAACTTGCTAGCAGAGCGAGAGAAACAAATAGATGTGCAGAATGACAGGGACAAGAGGTTGAAAGAGTTTAATATTAAGTTAGCTTCCCTCAGGGTTGAAATCACAGTACAAGATTTTAGGTGATGGCACATGATTTCCAGAGGATTTTAGGAAAGGACTTATCCAGAGGAATACATCCTGAAGGAATCTGCAAAGGCTGGTGCGGCATTTGACCATACAGGCACAAGACCTAACAAGCCATAGAGATGAATAGACTTCAATCTATAGAACATGCAAAAACACACAATGGAACTAGCTACAATTAATTTTTAAAATTTTAAACTACAGCAATAGCACACTTTTATAGAAAGAGACAAATCACATACCTGGAATTCCAGACCCTCTTCGAACTTTTCAAATCCTATGTCCAATTCTCTATTCTTCTCCTAATTTTCCCTTCACCCCAGATTTTCCCCATCTAAACAAAATATGAATCCACTTGTAAAATAAATGCAGAAGACATGCATCTATTCCCAACAACCCACTCCCCATGAGTTTCAAAAATTTTCTATATCAAGAGATTTCCAAATCTTCCAATTTTGAAATTGACAACCCAAGCATTAATTTCGCATAACCAAAATATTCTGTACCATAAAATCACTAATTACCCGTGACTCCATTAATGGACATAAATATTTTATCTTAGAAGATAATATAATTCCCAACTATAATAAAATTTAACCAAGGTGTCATCCAAAGCTTAAAGTTAATTTAATAATTATCTAACAAACAAAATAAGAGCATTATTAATAACCACTAATTCATTAAAGAATCTTCCACCCACATAGGAGAATAATTTAACATTATAAAATATGACTTGACTAAACATTACGACACAAAATAACCAATCATCACAAGACAAAGACCAAGTGTCCCAACACGACTCGAGACCACAACAGAAGACAAGGACCAACCTAGTGGATTAGACCATGTGTTATCTCCCATCACTAATATCCATTAGTGAAAGAACCTGCTCAAACCTACTATATTAGGTGGAGTTGAGGTTCGGTACCTATAGCCTGCATCCAAACAACTGATTAAATATGACCAAGTACGTATATGTCAACACACAGAGAGTCAGAGAATCACGGTACAGTAGGGTACTTGAAATGAGTAATGCTACACTGTCCCTACTCTTGAATAAGATTATAACCATAGCATTTGAAAACAAATATCTACAAATCTAATAAAACATGTAAATAATAATCCATTACCAAACATATCCAACACATCATAACTGAAGTAATCATAATGTCATCATAACTCATAACACATGTCTAAATATATCCATCGAACATAGTCCATCAGATCAAAGAGATCATAAACCCAAAATATGCAAATCTGATGTCTCGAAACTGAAATGTGTAATAAAAGACTATCAACTGTGTCAGAATTGTCAGAGGGAAATATGAAAATAACATCTATCACAAGCCAAAAGGCGAGGGACATTACATAGTGAATGTATAAGATGATTAGAATGTGAGGATCTATTACTGAAGTTAAACTCATCTTTAGATGCAAGAAGAAATTATCCTACCAAAAGAACTATCTTTGATGTTCTTCTCTTGGATTATATTGATGGGTAAGAAAATGCATAAAAGGGTGGGTTAAAACTTAAATACATTCTAAACTACTTATCCATAATGTGCAAGGTATTCAAGACACATCATCTAGATGTTTATAGATGCCTAAGTGTTTAACCAATCGGATTCAAGGTATTCTAAAAACACCATCTAGATGTTGATAGATGTCTAAGTGTTTAACCAATCAGATTCAATTATTGATAGTTGCATGTAGTAGGCATTGATATGGTGCACACATCTAAGAAAAATGGTTATTATTTATATATATTACTGGTACCCAAGCATGTTTTTTCATAGCATCAATTTTTAAACAAGTCATATAAAAAACATAAACAATTTTTTAATTAAGACTACAAAATTTAAAGTTGAAGAACAACAAAAATGCAAAGTTGTAGTAAACAAATCACAATGTAAATATAATACTTGATTCTAATTAAAGCATTCCTTTACAAAGCAATATGGGAATGACTCCTTGAAATAGATCAATTTATACAATTGCACTATATATTGAATAATCCTCAATGAACACGTACAATATCCTCTACTAGTAACATTATAATTTAATGATAAAGAGTAACAAAAAGGACACTATATTTAGTAATTCAATCACACATGATATACTCTGATTCATCATTATTTGGAAAATTATGAGATTGGAAAAAATAAGAAAAATTTTATGCATCTATGAAACGCAGATGGAAAAACAAGTTACATTATATACAATTGATAACAACTATTTGTTGTCCATACCTGATCCCCTATAAAAAGTTTGATAAAGTCAACATAAGATGTGTCAAAAATAAAGAATCTTCTTGTTATGGAGTAAAATGTGTACCCTTGCTTATCAAGACTTATTTTGACACCTTTTGGAACAATAAACAATTAAATCTCAATCCCGATGAATAAACCTGCAAAAAAAACTTAGGAATGGTCTAATCCCACCTCATTTGGCACTCTTCGAAGTTTGTGGGGCAGTCATTTATTTTTATTCATTGTTAGTGAGGGGTAATGCATATAAGAATGAGTCTTGTTATTTATTTTACACCTATCTTGTTATGAGAAGATTAAAGGTACTTGCCTTATGCTTCAAGATGAATTGATCTCCTATGTACATGTGTTCTTCATGGTTGGAAAAGCTCTTTGTGTGGGTGTTATGATGCTTCTTTGTAGGTCTTGAAGGAAGTTCAAGCCTCCATCTTCTATCTCCTTATTGGTGCATGGTCTTGAATCACCTACTCCAACTAGGGTTTCATATCTTATGGTAATCTTTATCATTTACATTCATTCTTTCATCATTTATTGTAGATCTTGTCTCTTCCCTCCTAGGGAATGCATTCTTGGATCTCTAATCCTTGTTGTAGTGGAGGTAGAAACACCAACATAGGGTTTGACTAAGGCAAGACCCTAAATGTAGCACAACCCTTTTCCCTTCTTGTTTACATGCATGTTGCATCTGAAAGAATCAGATGATAACAAGCTACATGAAGGAGAAAGACAGAGGTGAAGGCACCAAGATCTTGACATTTTGTAAAACCCTAATTTGGATCTAATGCACCCAATGCCCTGGTACTTCTCTGTTCCCAAACTTAGATTCCTATTTTGTACTATCTCCTAATCTCTGCTATCCTTTCAAAATTCTTGTATATGTTTCTGATAGTTGTTAATTGGTTAATCTTGCTCAATTAGACTTTAGGTTTTTACCTAGCTTGGTTGGTTGAATTTGGTTGATACTCCTTTATACAACAAAGGGACAAAACCCCTATAGTTTGGCTCTCCTTCACAAGGTAGAAGATAAACTTAGTTTGTGTTCCAATATTGATAGAAGAGGGCTTGACCTAGTTTAACCTTTTAGGCTAAGTATCCCTTTTCCATCCAACATTTTGGTGAACCCGACATATCTTACACCCTTGCATCCTTCTTCATCTAAATATAATTTGTGTTTGTTGTCCTAGATCTAATTAGGATTTGGTTTAGTCATCATTTGCATACTTACACACCTTTCTCTTTGTACTAATTCATTATTAGGGTAACAAAAACCTTGCATTCCTTGAAAATCTAGCTTGTCTTGAACCTAGGGTTTGTAGATTAGTGTGTTGTTTCAGATCTTTGTAAAATTAATTGGTGGATTAAATTGATTTCATTTGTTGTACCTTATCTTTCCTTGTGTTTAGAACATTCTTACATCTTGACATTTGAAAATTTCAAAATCAAGCATTTGATTTAGGTGTAGAAAAAGTATTTTTGTCACATTGTCTATATGTCATAAGTATAGATCATCATAGCATGATATAAATTTCTAATTTTTGGATCAGATCTTATTGGTATTACATTAATTCCTCATTTCATAGTCATATATTTTCAATATACACTTCTTCATTATTAGGGTTTTTCAAAAATCTTGCATTTTTAATAAAGCCTAGCTAGTCTTCAATCCTAGGGTTTGTGATTAGTGGCTTGTTTCAGATTTTGTTGATGTTATTTTCTTATCAAATCTGATTTTAAATTGCTTTATAATATTAGAAATATCATCTTGTGTTGAAATTTGAAAGATAAAGCATTCTTGAATTGTTAGATTTAGTGTTTGATTTGAATATGAACATTCTTTAAATAAAATTGAGCTTGAGTAGAGGTGAATTTGATCAAAAGGTTTATTATTGAATTATATGTGTTTACATTTTATAAAAAGAGGAAAAAAATGATTCATTTAAATAAAAAGTCAACTTCTTCTTTCATCACATCATTCATTTGTTCTTTGTGTGCATCTTGTGTGTCACTAAAGCTTGTAAACACTTTATGAGTTTTGTGACCCAGTGCCCTGATTCTAACACCTTTGTGCAAAGAAGTCATCGAATTATGGGTTCTAATGCTTTGAATAGCACCGATATCAACACATCAAAACCCCAATTTGTGAGTCCAATCACACAAGAGGTCCCATCACCTCTTTATGATAACCCTACTTCACATATCCTAGAAGCATCAACTTTTCATGAAACTATCGACATAGAGGACCTTGTGGCTCATATTCACGTAGATTAAATTCAAAGATTAGACACTGAGGTGGATAATTTTTAATAATTTGTAAGCTTGAAAGATATAGATGAGGAGGCCATCCCTTTTGTTGAGAGCCTAAGAAGTTTATTGCTTGAAGGACAAGAGGGACTAAAAGTCTTGCATGGCCTAGCTCACATAGTGCACAATTTAACATTATATCTACATCTAGTTGCATGAAAATCATCACTACTATGACTTCTTTAAATCAAATAGGGACTTAAGTGTTGACACCCATACCAACACTCCCTATTCCTACATACACTTCCACTATTATCAGCACAACTACATAACCAAGTAATTGTGCTACCACATGTGTTGGGTTAGCTACCGAGAATCACGTTCGTCATTATAGTGTCATTCCCTTTAATTATCCAAGTACTACACCTAATGTCACCCTACCTACATCAAATCAATCTAAGCCTAATATAACTTTCCAAAAATCTAATCATACAATATTGCAACCTATGGTTAGCCATGTTCATTCATACCAATCTCAACCTAGTGTTGAAGTGTTGTCATTGATGTCAAAAGAAAGAGATTGTTGAAATGTTGTCATTGGTGTAGATTTGTGTCTAAGGCAGAGAAGAAATGAAAAGGAGAAAAAGTTTCTAAGGTAGAAGAGAAGAAAAGTTTCTAAGGCATGAGTTGTGGCTTTAGTCAGCAAAAAGTTCTGTCCATGAGCTTGTAAGTTTGCCGACAGCTAGTTTTACTGATTCCAAATTGGTCGATAAAAATTAGATAAAGAAAAAATCTAAGGCAAGAATGATTTTTGCCTTTGGTTAGCAAAGTCTTTGATTTGTGAACTGGTTTATCAGTTTCTTAGTTTGTTGATTTTTTAATTCATAGACAAAGGCGTGGTATTGGAAGTTTGAAAGAAAAAGCTTGTAGTTAAGTTATTCGAAAACTTTTGTTTTACCAACTGGTTCGTTAGTTTCTCAGTTCACCCATTTGATGATTTGCCAAAAAAGGTGTGGTGATGGAAGTTTGAAAGAAAAAGCTTGAAGTTAAGTGATTAGAAATATATTGATTAGAAAAACTTTTTGTATACACCTAAAAATGACAGAACTCTGTCGAAATAAATATTCTTAATATTTATTTAAGTCTAATTCCTCTATTAATAAATAAATAAACAAATTTATTTATTTGATTCACAGTCTTCCAACAACTAAATAAAATTATTTATTTAATTAAATTCCCTAAATTCCTTGAACAAATTAAATAATACCAATTATTTAATTAGTTCTTCCAAAATCATTCTAAATTAAATAATACCCATTATTTAATTGTTTATTCCAATAATATCTTCTCTAAATTTAAATAAATCAAATATTTATTTAAGTTATCCATTTCTTCTAAAAATTGAGTTCTCTAAATATAATTCAATCCTTGTGCACATGCAATTGAATATTCCAAATATTTAATTGAGCTAAAATATCTTCTCATCCTCATGCAATATTTATCCTCTAGTTCAAGTCAATTAACTCTTCTATCTGTTTTGTTAATTGATTTATCTCTTCAGTTAACTCTTTCTTCTATTCCATTAATTCCTCTCATGCAAAATAGAGTAGGACACATGTCTTCTTTCTATTCGCACACATCTCTCAACCGTTCTATACTATTGATCTTCTTGTTCTTTCTATACCATTGATCTTCTCTCTCTCAAGTCTATAAGTACAACCCTATTCCTCCATTTCTATCATCCAAGCTTTTAGTAAACTTATTTTGTAGGAATTACAGCATGCCTTTGGCACCAAACCATTCCATAGCTTGTGATCACCCTTTTATCATTGCAATTGTGTTGAAGAATCTCTTCATTGCAAACCTATCATAGCCATTCCCACTTGACATCTTGGAAAATAGCAAGGAAGTGCACCTCTTGAGGGCCATATTCATACACAAGATTATTTGAGATATGCGACCAATGGAAGCCACAAAGTAAAGAGGTTTGCAAGGTTTTGTTTCTTTGTTTGTTTGATCTTCTGTATTTCTATATTTCATTGAGTTATTGGGTATTATTGATATCATTGATATTATTGCACAATTTTCCCTTAATATTTAACCCAAAAACATAGTTTTTGTGCGTTAGGAAACCATAGATAGGAGGATTCTGTGCAACTAATCAATTCTAACCATAAACAGGAGGATTTTGTGGGTATGTGTTATGTAGCAATAAATGTGATTTTATGTTTGGTGGGTCTATCTTTCTGGATAAAAACCAATAAGTATGCAGAATAGGAAGTGTTACTTTTTGCTTTGAAAGTAACTTGTGGAGTAGAATATAGGAAGGTGAAGTAGAAGATGACTCTCAAGTTGTTGTTAATGTGGGTAAAAACTGTTAGTGTTCAAATTGGAAATTAAGATCGATCAAGTAGAACAAGTGTTATTGTTGCAATCGAAATTTGTTCTTTCCAAACATTTCATTACTATAGATTGCAAAACAAATTGGAAATTGAGATTGATCTTAGAATTAGTGTTATTGTCACAATCAAAATCTCATTCTTTCCAAATATCTCATTTCTATAGATTGCAAAAGAAAGGCTGATTTTATGGCCAATCAAGGAGCCATTCAAGAGGATTTTACCTTGTTAGAAAACAAGGAGATTAAGAATTGTGATAATTTAGCCACTATCATAGATTTGGATAGGCTAACCAAGGAGGTTATTTAATGTGGTTTAATGTTATTATGAATGAATGGGTGTGCCTTATGAATTGAAGGATGTTATTAAGGGAGAAGGCAGCTTGCATGATGTAGTAGATTCAATAGGAGATATGAAAGGTGATAGGTAATAATGTTTGGTGGTGTCATGCTACATATAGGTACTTATTATAGTGTAATTTTGATATGTGTGGCTAGATTTTATGGATTGGCTTGGGTTGTAGGCACAAGGCTTTGGTTGTTAATTTTTAGATTTTACATTTATCCATGGTGAAGGGCTAGTTGTCACGTGGGACTTTTAAGGTGAGGCTCGATCTCAAACCATTATCTTAGCTAGATTTTTAATTGTGATGAGGTGATTCTTTTGTGGCTTGTGAAGGCTATTTTAGGTGAAGAGGGTTCTACTGATAATGGTCATTTTAGAACACGAGCTATGATTCTAGCAAAGTTTAAGGAGAAATTTGAAAAGGTTTGGTGGTAAATGTAGAAATTAGGGAGTTCTTAATGGAGCTACTTGTTTAGGTTAAGGGTAATAGGGATGTCAAGGAAGGTGAGTTGTTTTATAGAGAGCCTAAGCATGTGTTAGGAAAGCATAGACATCAATCCCCTAGTGTGGTGTTGGAAGCTTCAATAATGTAGTTGTAGGAAGATGTGCAAGTTCATTAAGAGTAGATAAAAAGATATTAGAGTTTTCTTGGGACTTGAAATAAATCCTTGCTACTACTATGCTTTTTATTTATTGAGTTGTAATTTAAAGGAGGCAATCAAAATGTTTACCTTCATTAGCCAATTTGAATTTTTTTGAGAGATATACAACAACACTATCATTCTCAAAATGAAGATCATTAATGGAAAAACAAGCTTGACTGAAGCAATGTTGCCCACTTTTATAATTTAATAAATGATATAGTGGACTTTGTATTTATTAATAGATATGTTTTGTTGGATTTACAGTTTTTAAAAATAATTTAAGCTTGTTAAATCTAGCAACTTTAGCTAAATTCTAGGTAGTTTCTAATTTTACTAGGTTTAAATATGTACTACTTCATTTGCTTAGATATCTTCCTATATTAACATTTTCTATTTCCCAACTTAATCTTATTTTAGATTAGGAATATAGCCTAATTAGGACACATTTAGAAATTTAGATAAATGGAAAAATAACACTAAGTTATAAAGTATGTATGTCATATTATAAATTTTGAAATGTAAATATTAAGCATGTGACTCATACTAAGAATGTCTCTAAGATATAAAACATAAGTACAGACATATAATGTGCAAATATAAAACATGTGACTCATAATAACAATGTCTCTAGATATAAAAGTTCATGTGACTCATAAAAACATCTAAGATAAAATATAATAACATGTAAATCATAATGTCCAAATGTACTATAAATATAAAACATTTGAATCATAATAAAAACTCATGAATGTATCTCTCTATAAGTGGATTGAGCCTTTCTCTTTCTCGAGCTGCGACATCTTGATCCCTGATTGGATTCCTTGACTGATCCATGACCTGAGCGCTCTGCTGAGTTGTGGGCTGAGGTCAGCACATGAAACACCATAAAATTTTCAAATTCTATATATATGTACATGTACAAATATAATTTGTTTTGATTTTAAATAAATAAATAATACTTGACAAATCTAAATTATCTGACATACATGGTCTACATCATGTAGAGGAGTCTCAATAGAAGCATGACCTGATCCTGCAACCTATAAATGACATGTGTTCATACAATATATAAGCATATGTGTATTTAGTTAGAAAACTTACATACACTTGATGTTTGTATGTAGAAAGTTAACTTGATATATATATGTGTACACTTAAATCAAACTTATATGTACATGTGATATATAGACCTGGTTTTTAAATACCTCATGATGATGACTAGGATCACCAGCATGATGTAAGTCTCCATATCCAAGTTGTAAAATAGTAGCTTGTGTCTAATACACATGTACATTTAAAATTGCAATCAAGAGTCAGAGCTTCAATGTATTTCTTTTTATTTAAAATTAAACTTATAATTTTTAAATATATAATTTATGAATTTAGATTATAATTTTTAAATAAATTGTACCTCAACTACACCAGAAAAAGCCCTCCCAATCCCACTGAGGTCAGAATCATGGAGAGACAACGATACACATGTAGATGGTACAGTATCAGTGCTGAAAAGAAGCTTGCTATACTCACCTCCCATAACATTATGTGCAGTAACCTCAACCTCAGGACCAATTGGAACATGTGGAGAGGCAGAGCCTATAGGACTCACTGGAACATCCTAATGCCCCCCCAAACCTTGTGAACCTGATTCACCATGGCTCCTCCATCTACCAAAATGTCGCTCGAGATGTGAGGATACAACATCAAGTGGGATCCCATATTGATCGCTGATGAATTAGTATGAATCTAATAAACCACTGGCCAGACATCTAGTCATATTTCGCAAAGTGCTCTCTCCACTAATCTGTGCCACATCATGTGGTGATGGTATATCAGCACAAATGTAATGATCTAAATAGCTGGTCGATGTGGCCTCAGTGGGTGGAATGTCAACCCTCAAGCATAACAAACACCTCCCAACATGATCAAATGACAACTGATCAACCTCAGTGGCAATAGTTGCCATGCTCTCAAAAAACTTACATCTCAAGGGGGTCAATGCTAGTTGGGTGATATTTGCTAGTTCTATATGTTTTAGAAGAACCAAAAGATTTGGGCCAACTAAGGACCTCTTATTTTGAAGAGGTGGCACATCTGCTCTTCTATACTCAGGTCTCTCTGCAAACCTCCCTTTCCCTTGACCAACATGTTTAGGAAAAGATGTATAATCGATAGATAAATCTAAATGGAACTCTGCATATAATTGTTTACAAAAATACAATGGCAACTCATCATTGTTTGGCCATTGGTGATGAGTTGCCAAAAACCTAGGATAGATGAAAGGACTGACAACTGCATCCACACACTTGGTGGGAGAATAGCCTCTCACTCTCTCTTTTCACTTATTAGAAGGGAACATGCTGAGAACATTATCTAGTAAAACCACCCTAGAAATATATAACCATTTCTCCTAGCTAACAACACTTTGAGAAAGCGATGCATAGAACTTGTCAACACTAATTTCATCATAGGGATTGTATGATCAAACAACTTGGATCATACATGTGATCTCATCCCTAATCCTAACCAACCTATCTCTACCTGACAGGTTTGGTGTATTATGAATAGAACTATTTATTTCATCCAAAGCTCTTTGAAACCTTTGAATGGTGTCAACATATAATGTAGAATTATCACTATTGCCAGGTTGACTTGACTGATTTGATTGATGTGATGATTGATCATCCATGTGGACCTAAATTTATCTGCAGTATGATAATTAAATTTTCTGTCAAACATATTGTATGTCATGATGTAAATAAACATGCATATAAATTTTCCAACTACTACATACATCTTTAAAAAATCTATGATATAAATGCACACATGTTTCTCAAATAAACCTGCACCTTAGATGCTTACAAATACACAAATAATAGGGCTATAAACCAAATCTGAATCAACCATAAAATACAGAACTAGGAATGCATAGAAAATCCAAATTTAAAGTCAAGTGTAGCATGTAGCTCATATTGACATGACAGCCAAATTTAGTGTATATATGTAGTGTATGTTGTTTCCTTCTTTAACCATGTTATTCCCTAGCATTTGATGGGCAAATTTGAATGGATAACTTTACTAAAAGTGCACATCTTGCATTTCTGTAGCACTTGATTTGACCTATAAATTATGTGTGAACTGACTCCCACCTAGAAGCCATCAGCCACTTGCTACTTCTAATCACCACAACCTTTCCAATAACTTATGCACAAATTCTTTCTTGAATGGTTTCAAATTGTGATTAATTTTCCATCACCACAACCTTGATAAAAACTTATGCACAAAATTCAAAGAAGAATTTATGTACAAATTCTCTTTGTCCAATTATTTCAAATTTTGATATATTTTTTTATGACAGTTTTCTATTCAATGTTGCCTTTAAAATACCATGACATACCTTAGTATAAATAGATTATATAAAAATAAGATATATATATATATATATATATATATATATATATATATATATCAGCATAATCCTATGTAAATTTTGACAACTTGTCCAAAATCTTTCCTTTCATTTGATACAGTCTTTTTAAAATTTTGATTGTATTTTATAGCAAAAATGGCTAAATATAGCTATATACAACTGTCAAATAATTTTTACTATAAAATACAATCAAAATTTTAAAAGATTGTGTCATAGTATTTAAGCCATGTTCCCTAGCATTTGATGGACAAATTTGAATGGATAACCTTACAAGGGATAAAAGTGCACATCCTGCATTGCTGTAACACTTGATTTGACGTATTTTATGTGTGAACAAACTCCCACCCAATAGCCATCACCCACTTGCTACTTCTGATCGTGCCACAACCTTTCCAATAAATTATGCACAAATTCTTTCTTGAATGGTTTCAAATTTTAACTGTAAAATACAATCAAAATTTTAAAAAGACTGTATCATATGAAAGGAGAGATTTTGGACAAACTGTCAAATTTATATGGGATTATGTTGATATATATATTTGGTTATTTATATAATCTATTTATACTAAGGTATGTCATAGAATTTTAAAGGCTTCGGCCCATCTATTATGAGGATAAGTTACAATGGTGAGGATTGCCATTTTGAATGATGCTCTTAGGAGCATGGATAATGCAAAAAAATGTAGGAAGTGCCAGGTGATGATAAGGCCATCATCAAAAGTCATCATTAAGTTTCTCCAAGTCATACAAAAACATGGCTATATTGGAGAATAAATGAACTTGTTGATGATCATCGATCTGGAAAGATTGTTGTAGAGATCAATGGAAGGCTCAATAAATGTGGTGTTATAAGTCCTCGATTTGATGTTGGGGTGAAAGAAATTGAATCATGGACTGCTAGATTGCTTCCATCTTGGTAGTTTGGTTTCATTGTCTTGACCACATCTATTGGCATCATGGACCATGATGAGGCTAGGAGAAAGAACATTGGTGGAAAAGTGTTGGGATTTTTTTACTAGATTTAACTCATATTGTTGACTTTGAGCCCGAGGTTGAGGACAAGGTGATTCTGGTAGTGAACTAGACCCTATCCAACACTGGAAGAAATTTGAGTCTAGTGTGTTTGAATTGAGAATTTAATTTTATATTTTGCATTCTGCTTTATCTAAAAATAGTATTTTATAGGCAGTATTGAATAGATAACTGTCATAGTATTTAAACCATGTTCCCTAGCATTTGATGGGCAAATTTGAATGGATAACCTTACAAGGGATAAAAGTGCACGTCCTACATTGTTGTAGCACTTGATTTGACCTATTTTATGTGTGAACTGACTCCCACCCAACAGCCATTAGCCACTTGCAAAAGACTATATCATTTTAAAGGCAATATTGAAATTTTTACTGTATCAAGCATTTTTACTGTAAAATACAATCAAAATTTTGAAAAGATTGTATCATATGAAAGGAGAGATTTTGGACAAACTGTCAAAATTCATATGAAAGGAGAGATTTTGGACAAACTATAAAAATTTATATGGGATTATGTTGATATATATAGTTGGTTATTTATATAGATAACTGTCATAGTATTTTAAAGGTAGTATTGAATAGATAACTGTCATATAGTATTTAAGCCATGTTCCCTAGCATTTGATGGGAAAATTTGAATGGATAACCTTACAAGGGATAAAAGTGGATGTCATGCATTGCTGTAGCACTTGATTTGACCTATTTTATGTGTGAATTGACTCCAACCTAGCAGCCATCAGCCACTTGCTACTTCTGATCATGCAACAACCTTTCCAATAACTTATGCACAAATTCTTTCTTGAATGGTTTCAAATTGTGATTAATTTTCCATCACCACAACGTTGATAAAAATTTATGCACAAAATTCAATAACGAAGAATTTATGCACAAATTCTCTCTGGAATGATTTCAAATTTTGATATACTTTTTTAATGGAATTTTACAAACCCATTTTACTTGCACATACAATCATATAAGGTGTAAGTTTATTTCAAACATTGAACTATACATTGTGCCATAAAAAATGTTTGACAGAAAGTTATACATCGTGCCATAAAAAATGTTTGATAGAAAATGCAAAGGCGAAGATCTAGATACATCATGGCATACAAAATTTTTGACAAAATTTATGCATGCCAAGGTGAAGATGGCATACCTAGTTGATGAGACTATTGCAAAAGGTGGCACCTGGATGTCCTTCATGTGAAAATGTTTCAAACCCTAAGTCACTGTCAGTATTGGAAAAAAGCCGCTGTGAAATGTGGCAATTTCATTTTTTTTAACAACATCATTTCGGGTGAAACTATCTCGCCCCCAGATTGACTTACCCAAACATAGCTTGCCACATATGTGCCACGCAGTGGCTATGTGTATTCGGGTGAAACTATCTCACACCCAAATCGACTCGCTCAAAAATGACTCACTCTAAATTGTTTTGTTGACTGAAAGTGTGACACAACTTTGTGCTTTTACCCCTAAATATGCCCCTAAACCTGAGTAACTCTAAACCTCTCTCTCTCTCTCTCCTAAAACCCCAAAACCCTAAATAATACCCCTAAAACCTAATTCCTAAACCATAAACCCAAGCAACCCTAAACCCATAAACCCTAAATAATTCCACTAAACCCTAAACTTAAGAAAACCTAAACTCATAAACTTGACTAACCCTCTCCCTCTCTCCCCAAAACAAGAAAACTAGGACTCTCTCTCTCTCTCTCCTTATCACCCTATCTCTGACCTCTATCTCCATCCTCTCTCCCTCTCCCTCCCTCTCCTCTCCCATGTCGACAAAGAATATGGAAACAATAAAACTAGGACATGCAAAGAGGGATGAGGATATAAATTGGGATGATGAAATGGAAACAAGATAATTTATGAAATTTCATTGGATGGGAAGAATGATGAGGAGAGGTAGCGAGGGGAGGGAAGTAGAGAGTGAGAGAGACGGTAGGAAGTAGAGATGGGAGAGAAGTAGAGAGTGGGAGAGGGTAGGAGGTAGACAGGGGAAGGAAGAAGAGAGAGAAGGTGGGAGGTAGACATGGGAGGGAAGTAGAGACTGAGAGAGAGGGTAGGAGGTAGACAAGGGAGGGAAGTAGAAAGAAAGAGAGAGGGTAGGAGGTAGAGATGGGGGGAGAGGAGAGTGAGAGAGAAGGTAGGAGGTAGAGAGGTGAGGGAAACAGAGACTTAGAAAGAGGGTAGGAGGTAGAGAGAGGAGGGAAGTAGAGAGTGAGAGAGAGGGTAGAAGGTAGAGATGGGAGGGAAGAAGAGAGTGAGAGAAGGTAGGAGGTAGAGAGGGGAGGGAAGAAGAGACTCAAAGAGAGGGTAAGACATAGAGAGGGGAGGGAAGTAGAGAGTGAGAGAGACGATAGGAAGTGTAGTTGCCCTTGTAGACATGTATGTAAAGTGTGGAAGCATAGACAAGGCACACCAATTGTATGATGTAACACCTCAAAGAGATGTTATGTAATGGAATGCAATGATTGCAAGATATGAAAAAAATGGATTTGTTGAAGAGGCTTTAGAAACTTTGAAGCAAATGCAATTGGCATGTGTATAGCTAGTTATGCTCAGCATAACGCGAGTGCATTATAATGCACTCACATTATGTGAAATCACATAATGTGTGTGCATTATAACATGCTCACGTTATTGATTTCACATAATGTGAGTGTGTTATAACGCGCTTGCATTATGCTCAGCTTTCTTTGACATGTTTTTATCAGTTTTTAGCAAAATCTGGAAATAATCTGGAGTGTGCTCCCCATTAGGATGACACTTTTTTCAAAGACAACTAAAAAAATACCACCATAATCTTAATCTCTCTGTTAGCTATCTAACCATATATTTTTTTTCACATTTTGAGTATGTTAAGGGTTTCATCTTGAATTTCTTTTGTTAGTGTGTCCATTTTTTGTCAAAAACTAGTGTCTAGTATTTTTGACTTTTTTTTAACCGTTCATCAAAATTTGAAATAAGTTACATTTTTAGAAACTAGACTCCATTCTACATGTAGTCAATTTGTTTTTTTAAATTTTTTATTAGTTTTCAAAAATTTTAGGAGAGAGCACACTCAAATTTCTATTTTTCAGGATGTGTCCACTTTGAAAATTACAAAAAAATCAATTATTCATAAAAAAGTTATCAAAAAAATTAGGGATAAACAACATGGTGTTAGATAATTTTCTTGAAAATAAAGGTAGAACTGCTACTATAAAATTTAAAATTTTGTGTATGCAAAGCTGAAATTAAGATAAATCTGTAACAATTAATGAACAAGTGCTTATGCACTTTCAAACCAATGTAGAAAATAAGAGAAGAGAAGAGCTTGCACATTATTTATGTGGAGAAACCCTTTCAAGAAAAAACTCCACACTCAAAGATGTTTCCTGCTTGTATTAAATTTCTTTGGAAAAGATTACATTCAATACTGAAATTCCTCTAAGTCCTTTATGCACTTCAAAAGCTTCTTCAATCTCCAAACGTGAAAAAAAAAATTCAAAAAAACTTCTTTCTTTTTTCTTCAAAAGCTTCTTTAATAAAAAAAGATTCTTTCTTTTTTTATCCTAAGTCAAAAAAGCTCTTCGCTTCTTTATTCTAAGTCTTTTACAAAAAACTTCTTGCTTTTATCTTCTAAGTCTTTTTCCTAAGAAAAAACTTTCTAGAAAATGTATGGGGTTTACAATTAAATCAACAACCCTCTTTTAATTTAAAAATTTGAAACTCAAATTATAATAAATTACAATTGATAACATAGCTTCCAAAGCTCATTCAAAAGTCAAGATCACTTAAATTGAGAAGATTGACCTCAAATAAAGTCCAAGCTTTAAGTTAACTGCCCTTCATGGTGTGTGCATAAAAGTATGCTAAAAATAGCTTTTCCAACATCAAACATATTTCCAAATAAAAGCAACAACTGAAAGTCCCAAGATTGGGTGCTCAAGTTAGCTCAATCTATTTCAGACAACTAAAGTGATCAACACACACCAATTCTCATGCAACAACTTGCACAATTGATGTCCCTAATCTTATTTTGAATTACCTTGTTCTATACATGCAAGTGACATGAAAACATTGGACCTAATGTATGCATCTAATACCCATTACCTAAAACAATGAGATGTACCATTCTGCAACTTTTGGGAGTTGCAGTGTCCTACAAGTAATATCTTAAAACTGACATGCAACTAACATGCAAGCATTTTCAACATGCAATTGATACCCATTTCCTAAATCACTGAGATGTACCATCTTGCAAGTTTCTAGAGTTGGAGTGTTCTGCAAATAATCTCACAAAGATGACATGCAACTACATGCAAGTTCATATAATTGACATGCAAGAACATGCAAGGTAATACAAGTCTATAGGAATGACATGCAACAATATGCAAGTGAGATACAACAACATGCAAGGGCATGCAAGTGAGATGCAACAATATTCAAGCACATGCAAGTGACATGCAATAATATGAAAGGTCATACAAGTCCATAAGAGTGACATGCAACAACATGCAAGCACATACAAGTGACATGCAACAACATGCAAGTCCATATGAGCAACATACAACAACATGCAATTACATGCAAGTAACATGCAACAAGATGCAAGTACATGCAAGCTATTCTGACCACATGCAAGCAATATCTAATTCATTCATCTCTAACACTGTAGTTAACTCCAACATTATATCCTTGCAAGGTGTCTCAACATTATCCACTCATGTACATAAAAAAAGCACAACTCTAAGTCTAAATGTAAGTTCCCATCAAAAGGGGACACCCAAGTTTAACTCCCACTTGCTAGGAGTTATCAAACTCTCAAAATAGATTTAGGAGAAGTCAAGTCTTCATGGCCCCCACTTTAAAAATGGATGCCCAAGTTTGAAGCTATTAATTAGGAATTGATTGCAAAGGTCAAAGTGATATAATTAATAAATAATTAATCTCTCAAAGTCTTTATGTGTTGGGGACACATTCCAAGAACTTTGGAGACACATGAATTGGTTAGGATTGCAAGTTAATGGCAACTTATCCCAACATTCTCCCACTTGACATTATACATTGTGATAACTCTAAATGATATAATCAAACTTTAAATCATAGGAAAAAATATCCCTAGCCATCAATGTACCATTGATTTTTTAACATACTTTTGTGGTCCAACAAGATACCTGCAAATGCAACCATGATAACCATCATTTCAAACAAGAACTCCTTACATCATGTCACCCATGATAAATAAGAAACATGCCAAGATGAAACATATCAACTGTCATTGAAACCTGTACCAATCTCAACATGAACACAAGCATCAAATCATAATGATAACATAAGACTCTGAGTGTCCGCCACACTCATACCAAATGGAAAAGCAACCACAGCAAGTTGTTAGCTCATCCAAAATATCCATACCTCAAAACTAGGTTAAACAAACCATGATAGGTAGAACTCCATGTCATCTACATACAAACCCAAAATTGCAATCAAGTCCCTATAAAACAATCCTACTAATCATCCATCCTCTCATCTCAATGCAACATACCAATGTACAAATGACCAAAGACAAGGCCAACAAACAAAATCTATAATAACATTGAATGGATATGTGGATATTGACAGTCCACATCCAAGTCTTTAATGCAACTAATGGGTGAAGACAACCCACTAAACCTACACAACTTGTAGATCCAAATAGTGAAACATGTAAAATCATCTTCACATCAATAACCTGCAAATTGAGATAACCAAGAAGATATCATGACAATAAAGAACATATAGATCAAAAAACTCCCACTGCATGTGTAATGTCAAATCTGAAAATAAGATCAAGGCATTTACAAATCCTCCTATAGCACTTCTCTTAGAGGATGTGCCTAACTCCTCTACTATACAGTGTCAAAACATATAATGATATGCATAAAACATCTCTCTTTACCAATCTCTAAATAACTCTCCCAAGTCCTCTTAACCAATGAAGAAAAAGATCAAGGAGCTACCAAATTATTGTTAACAACAATAACACTTGACTTCAATACAAACCTCAATTCCATAAATATGAGAACCTTTAAGAAGAAGACAATATACCAAGAAAGAGAGAAACTACAAAATCATACCATGTCTTTTATCACACTAACCTGTGCCAAACTGTGTAAAGTAAGATCTCTTTCAACACTCCCAAACTAAAAAGGTATCAACATCTAACATCCAAATTATGATGAAAACATGGCAGCAATAGATGTTAACCTCTCACTAAAAGTAGATTAAACTAACCAAACATTCCCACAACAAAGGGAATAAGCCCAAAAACCATAAACCATTTTTGTACCTTTACAAAACAAATTCTCAGAACTAGTTTCATAGGTCAAGATCAAATAGTAATGAGAACAACATAAATCCATAAACCCATGCATCTACTTCTCAACAATCCTTTTCAAGACTAGTGTAAAAGAGAAGACAAGCTACATATAAAGAATGCATCTAATAATCAGGTGAGCAACACCTATTAGATCATTTACCTTCCGAGTAGACCAAGAGTGGGATACAAGATTGTCCTTACATATAACACCAAGAAATAAAATATTATAATAAAGACAACCTTGTCATAAGGTCTATAATGGACTCACATCCATTTCCAAGTGTAGGCTTCTCAGTCCTTTTCTTGACATCACATAATGAGAAATCTTTCTCACACATATCTCTAAGTTCAAGAGATATCAAGCCTCACCCAAGTCTCTCTAGTATCCATGATTTTTCAACAATCAATCCATTCTAACTTCAAATGCAATCTGCACAATCATGAAGCTCCAAGAAAATAATTAATACTTCAAAACGAAAGAGAACTAACCAAACCATTGTCAAAGTTCCAACTATAGAATCAGGAACATATCAAGACATCATGATCTAACATCTTCTCAAGAAAAAAGATCATATGCTCCAATGAACTTATCTTGCTCCAAGAGCACCTGTATTATGCCAAAAAACTCTAACTCATGATCAAGAGTGCATCATGACATAATACTATGCATCCTCTAAAACAAGGATCATATATCAAAAACTGATAAGTTATAAACTCAACACCTCACCAAAAACTCCAAGAGTCTTCCATGGAAAACCAAGATGTCAACACCTCTTCAAAAAACATGAAGATCTAGCATTCTTTGTCAATAGAACCTAAATTGTCAGTGAACCCTTACTACAAACTACAGGCATAATCCAAGAGCTTCTTATAACACCAACAACCATTGTAAAAGATCATCCAATCTTCTAATCAAAGATTTTGTATGGCTCACAATACTGCAACAACAACAGTTTAGAACCAATATCTTTAAACAGAGAAGATAGAACACATTATATAGCTACACAAAACTCCCACTGAAAGTGATACCAAGTTATGGGTAAAAGCAAGAAACTCGGTCCACATGTAGGTGAAGTCGCGCAAATTTGACTACTTGTCTAGGGTACACCTACAAAAAGTAATGTTGAAATGTACAAGTAAATTAACTATATAATTACATGAGTTGATACAAAATTTAAGACAAGGGGAATAATATAGAAGGTGAAATGAGAATGAAATAATTTATATACCAAAAATACAACACATTGATGCATTATGTAACTAGATAACATGTTGAATGTGAAAGACATAATGTAAGTATATACAATTACCTAATTTGCATTCACTTTTAGTTGAAGACTACAAAAATAACCTCACATACTTGTATGGTGAAAACTTCTATTGACAATCATGCAAATTTGACTACTTGTCTAGAGTACACCTGCAAAAACTAACGTTCAAATGTACAAGTAAATTAACTATATATTTATGAGTCGATACAAAATTTAAGACAAGGGAATAATATAGAAGGTGAAATGAGAATGAAAGAATTTATATACCAAAAACACAACACATTGATGCATTATGTAACTAGATAACATGTTGAATGTGAAAGCCATAATGTAAGTATATATGTAATTACCTAATTTGTGTTCACTTTTAGTTGAAGACTACAAAAATGACCTCACATACTTGTATGGTGAAAACTTCTATTGACAATCATGCAAATTTGACTACTTGTCTAGGGTACACCTGCAAAAGTAATGTTCAAATGTACAAGTAAATTAACTATATATTTACATGAGTCGATACAAAATGTAAGACAAGGGGAATAATATAGAAGCTGAAATGAGAGTGAGAGAATTTATATACCAAAAAGACAAAACATTGATGCATTACATGTAACTAGATAACATTATAGGATACGTTTAAGAGGATAGATTTAGGGGATGTAAGAGAATCATTTACATACCTATAAATTTATTCCATTGTACCATTTGCATCCTCATTTTTTTGTAATGCATCTATAATTGACTCATGTTCTTCCATCAAAAGTGTCCATAATTGTTTATTAGAAGGTTTGCCTTGATATCTGACTAGTTTTATATTTGTTGCCACAACCAAATGTGAGTAGTGTATGATTTTCTTATGTGTTTCATAATCTTCAAATGCAGGCAAACCATTTCTTCTTATTAGATATTTTCATAGCCAAGTGCCAACAACAACCACAGAACCTATTGGATACTCCATGTTATCATCATCTACTCTAGGATGTAACAAATTTTGTTTTGTCTCAACACATCGAGCCAACCAATACTCGGTTTCCTCTTCATTGCCCTTAGGTGCAACAACAACATACACATGTCCTACAAAAAAAATTATGTAATTCAATAAAGTGTGACATGTATCTAAATCACATAAATTTGTACATGCATACATATATAATTAATTATATATAGATGTACAAAAAAATGGCAATAAAAAAATATTGAAAATAAAAGTACCTTCTTGTACAAGGTCTGAAACACGATCATAGTCATCTGATGCAAACATTTGATTATCATCTTCAATTGTTGTTTCAAGTTGATCTTGTGTTTCTGTAGGTGTCAAGGATCTTTGTTTCCATTCTTCAACCCATTCTGTATTTTCACATGCTCCCCAATCACCTGTAATATAGAATTGACAAAAACATGCAAGCTCCCTAGTCCATATAGTCCATGTGCTTGCATTTGAACTCTTAAATGAATGTCATTTTGTTGATCCAGTTATTGTCTCACAATCAAGTTGAGTAGGAATATTCTCTTCTTCAAGTAACCAAAAGAATCGTCGAATTGTAGATTTCTCACTTGATCCTGTAGATAATTTTTCATTACACCAATCCACAATTGCACATGCGTCTCTAAATTTGGCTGCATCCTCAAATTTTAGTTGCTCTCTAGCAAGAGCTCTTTTCACACATGCTCCAGCTCCATCATGTTCTCCTTTACCATGTCCAGCTTAAAAAAAACTCCACATATGTTGGATATTTTTTTCTTTGTGAGCCCTACATAGCCAATAAAATATTCTTGCATTTTTGAATTGCCTTGTACAATTATCTGACCATATGAAATGTTGTGCCATTTGGATTCCTCTTTCTTTTAATCTTTCATAAAATTTTGCGAAACAATATTGCACAAACTTTGAAGAGTGTATCTGGTTATCCCTCAAATAGAAATGATACTCCCTCAAAAGTTTTCTATTATCTTCTATACTATCATCTGCATGTCTATATACAATATGAACAAATATGGCCACTTGCACTAAATTATAATACTGAGATTGAATTTCCTCTTGTGGAGCAAGAGTATAATTTTCTGCAAAGTCAACCACTGATAGGATAGTTCTAATTGGAAATGTGTTTTTACATGAACTAAATTGTCCATCAAGCCACTGTGCATATTGGGAGTGTTTGACATATTTGGATACAATATTATCCTTAAAATATTTGATAAATGCATGCACACAAATTTTTTTAGTGACTAACTCACAACGCTTTCCAATTTTTCCATCCTTTAAAGAATATTCAACATTCTTGAATCTTTTCACATCCATTAATTGTTGTCCAAATTCATGTGAAATATTTTCATGCATACATTCTCCTAACAATGAAAAGTTGCCACATCTATTGCATTGTCCAGAAATACATGCTTCTAAATAAAATAAGTATCCAGTAGATGTTTCACAAAACAAACCTGCTACAAACTCCTTAATTGTTTGAGGTGGCATATTAATACCACATTCCTACATAATTTTGTCAGTATGCAAAGTAGAACGTATATATTGAAAAATATCATAATAATAACGAAATTGCACATACATTTTACAAAAACAAGAGATTCGTTGTTTATTAATTTTCACATACCAAGGTTTACATTTCTCAAAAGATCTTTAGCTTATGGTAATATTAAATGGTTTTAACACTAAATCATCTAAGAATTTTTTATATAATTCAGTTTGAGTCATGTCTAATAGATGTTTTGGATGAGGATCACAAATTTTAGACGCCACTCGTAATTTTAAAACATCTCTAACATTAGATGATACCCTTGTATTATCATGCCAATATTTTTCAATTAAAGATTTGATTTCACTATTTAATTTCATGTCATACCTTGGGAGTCTACCACTAAAACTCTAACATTGGTTAATTGGATCTTTTTCAATAGATTCTCTTCTCTTTGTTGTTCTTCTCAAAGTTTTAGGATTTATCTTTAGAATTTCAATTGTCTTACTTATCATTTTTTTATTAGAAGATGATTTATTGACTAAAGTAGTTGTTATAGCTCTTCGTGTTGCATTGCTATCTTTAGATCTACTCTTTTTACCAATAGAATCAATAGCATTAGCAACACTAGATAAAACTTGTTTGATTGATTCATCTTTTTTTTAGGTTTTACAAAGATGCCTAACTTTTTCATTACATTTTGCAATTTCCACATCTTCATCAATTGTATCATAAGTTGACATTGAAATCCAAGACTTTTTCTATAAATTTTTTTTTTATATAATCTATTTGCATGAGTTCTCATTTGCCTCCAAGAAATCTTACCAGGAAGATTATCTAAGACATTTCTTTCAATCTCAAATAAAACATTTTCATTTTGACTCCTAAAAGGGATATCATTCTCATTGATATCATCAATAGGTGGGTTTGAAGACATACCTGGATTTGTTTCTTTAGTCACGTTTTTCATATCATTGAAAGTTAGCTCCAAAGACACACCTGGATTTGTTTCTATAGTCGTGTTTTCTATATCATTGAAATTTGGCTCCAAAGACACACCTAGATTTGTTTCTATAGTCATGTTTTCTATATCATTGAACGCTGGCTCTGAAGACATACCTGAATTTTTTTGTATAGTCACATTTTTCATATCTTTGAAAGTTGGGTTTGAAGACATACATGCATTTGTTTCTATAGAAACATTTTCTTCCAAATTTACCATTTCCACATTTGCATCATCTACATTCATCCCATCATTTGTAGTCTCTTGAATGTATTTCTTTTCAATACTCATGGAACTAGATGCTTCAATATTCTTCATCTCTTGAATCCTTGCTCTTCTATCTCTTTGCCTTTTTGCTTCTTCTCTCTATTTGTTTCAATTTCTTGAGGTGTCATTACCCTCCTTTGTTTTTTCTTTGACGTTGATTTGATTCCATGATTTCCAAACCCTCTTGATAAAATAACAATTGATACTTAATCCAATTTCATAATGGATGTACTTATTTGAAATATTGAAGTAGAATTAGATGTAGATCCTTTGTTCCATGGATTTTGAGGTGAAAAGTAGATGTAAAATCAAAAACTTTCTTTCTTTATTCCTCTTGAAAATAGCTCATGCACTTGATTTCACTTCAGAATTGTTCATATGATTGACTCCTTTCAAAATCTGAATAGAATATGACCTGTCAAGAGATTCCACAAAACACCTGTAAGTAAAAAAATGTAGAAATTATCGCTCTTGGGCCATACTGATCAGACTTGCAAGTTACAGGGATATAGTAATAGTACATTTTTCTTGATATGGGAAATAACAGGTATAATAGAAATGAGTACCCATTATAAAACAGGTACCCGTTCTTAGAAACATAATACGTACCTATTATGTAACGTGTATCTATTTTATAACAAGTACCCATTCTATGAAATTTGAAATCACCGACCGTGTTTTCCCTTCCCTTTACTTGGATTTTAGGCTCGGGATAGGCATGGTTGGCCAACCTTGAGCCTTGGACGTATAAGTTTTTTTCTAAGTATAGAACAAGAGGAAACACTGAGTTTACCTATATGGCTGACAACCTTTTATCTGAATTTTTTTACAAAATGAAAACCCATTACAGATGACATTGTCTAGTTTTCAAATATATAATTTTGTTTTGTTATTGGACATGTTCTTCCATTTATTATTTAATTTATGAGCAAACTAGGCCAAAAACTTGAAATGACAGGTGATTGTATTTTTTAATAATTTTTTATTTTTATTTTTATTTTTATTTTAAAATTATGTCATCAATCTACAAATCATTCTTTACACAATGAAAAAAAAATTAATTTTATGATTTTTTTTGCTCAAATTATGTTGGCCGTACACGAAGGGTTTTCAAAAGTAGCAATTAGGCCTAATAAAAAATTAATAAAAAAATTATTTGGAAAAAAATAATAAAAAATATAGTCATCAAGCTTCACTGTACTACACATATTTTCCCAAAAGGCTTTTGAAAAATAATTTTATTTAGGTCAAATTATGTTGGCTATACACGTGCATGGTATGGTTAAAAAAAGTGGCTTTTAAATAGTGGTTTTTAAAAATGCCTATTGAAAATTAATTTGTATCATCTGGGCATTGAAAAAAATTACATATTTGGAAACTAGACACCGAGTACTACATTTTATATTTAGTGACTTTTTTAAAGATTCCCTCTCTAAGTCCGTCAAATTTTAAGGTCAAATGTGACAAATTCTGAAAATCAGGGAAAACACTTCAACTTTTTGGCCAAAAAGTGGATTCAACTTCTTGCACTGACCCTTATGAATGATATCATGATCAACATCATTACCAAAAACTCCACTGAAAGTGAGAAAAGCTACTTATGCAACATAACTTTACTACTATATATTCCAATGAATAACTAAATCAGGTAGTCCAAATTACCCTTTTGTCTCAATACAAAAAATACCAATGTAACTAAGGTGACCAAGTAGAGGCCTACCAAATAGAACCCTCATCAACTTATTCACAAGATCTGCACAAATGTAACATCTCATAGGAGAAAAACATGATTAGTGCTCCAACCTTTAATAACTGAAAAATAGATTCAACCCCACATCAATAACATGTAAAACAAATGTAATCAGGTATAACATGTAGATTTCTAAGACTCAAACACCATAATCAACTCTAAATCTAATTTTCTAAATAAATCCACATAGGAGAAACCATAGATCATAGGAACCCAACAAGCGGCCTTGTAAACCTGAAATTGTTTCCATCCAGAAAGTGTCTAAAGATAATTTTCCACAAATCTACAAATGTGTCCAGCTTTTGATTAACATGTAAAACCCACAAAACCATATCTATGTAAATCTAAAACCACATAAACATCCAAATATTCACACCAATGAACACCATCAAATATGTCACCTGAAATAATGGAATATCACAGATCTACAAACCCACAATCTTTTGAAATACGAAAACTGTGAAAACCTACATTCAAAATATCATGAATATGAGAAAGGAGAATCTAGGTTGTTCAGGAGTGTCCATATCTCATCAAAATACCAACTGCACAACCTCCATACAACTAGTGATAAATCATCTAGTGCTTTCATGTAACGATGGACTGAAACCATGAACCCAACTTAAGCACTCCAAACTGTAGTCCAAGAAATGAGTGTTTTTCCATGTCATTAAGGTACCCGAAGTAACCATCCAACATAAACATCCTTTCACTACACATGACCACAAGGTAAATGAATAAAACCACCAAACAAGAGAATATACACATATTGTCAAAATGGAGCTCCAAATCACTATCATAGGATCAACTCCATAAAGATCCATAACCTTGAGCCTCAAGTGCCCAACAAAGATTCTTTTGACAATATCCATCTAAGAGAAAAAAAAAACAATGGCTTCCAATCTCACAGATCTGCAAAACCTACAAAACAAAGCTCCCACTATAGCCAAAAAAACTTCAACACTTTAAGAGAAAGGCATCCCTCACTCTACACAACCATTAGCACTAATACCAAATGTTGAAAATGAAGGTAGAACTACTTCTATAAACTTTAAAATTTTGTGTATGCAAAGTTGAAATTAAGATTAATCTGTAACAATTAATGAACAAGTTCTTATGCACTTTCAAACCAATGTAGAAGAGAAGAGAAGAGAAGAGCTTGCACAATATTTAAGTGGAGAAACCCTTTCAAGAAAAAACTCCACACTCAAAGATGTTTCCTTCTTGTATTAAATTTATTTTGAAAAGATTATATTCAATACTGAAATTCCTCTAAGTCCTTTATGCACTTCAAAAACTTCTTCAATCTTCAAACTTGAAAAAAAACTTCAAAAAAGCTTCTTGTTTTTTTCTTCAAAAGCTTCTTTAATAAAAAAGAGATTCTTGCTTTTTTTATCCTAAGTCAAAAAAGTTTTTTGCTTTTTATTATAAGTCTTTTACAAAATTTTTTTTGCTTTTATCTTCTAAGTCTTTTTCCTCAAAAAAACTTTCTAGAAAATGTATTGGGTTTACAATTATAATAAATTACAATTGATAACATAGTTTCTAAAGCTCATGGAAAAATCAAGCTCACTTTAATTGAGAAGATTGAACTCAAACAAAGTCCAAGCTTTAAGTTAATTGCACTTGATGGTGTGTGCACACAAGTATGCTAAAAATAGCTTTTCCAACATCAAACATATTTCTAAATGAAAGCAACAACTAAAAGTCCCAAGATTGGGTGCTCAAGTTAGCCCAATCTATTACATTCAATTGAAGTGATCAACACACACCAATTCTCATGCAACAACTTGTGTAATTGATGTTCCCAATGTTATTCTAAATTACCTTGTTCTATACATGCAAGTGACATGCAAACACCAGATCTAACATGCAACTAATACCCATTACCTAAAACATTGAGATGTACCATCTTGCAACTTTTGGGAGTTGGAGTGTCCTAAAAGTAACATCTTAAAATTGACATGCAAGCATTTTCAACAACATGCAATTGATACCCATTTCCTAAATCACTGAGGTGTAGCATCTTGCAAGTTTCTAGAGTTGGAGTGTTCTGCAAATAATCTCACAAAACTGACATGCAACTACATGCAAGGTCATATAATTGACATGCAAGAATATGCAAGGTCATACAAGTCCATAGGAATGACATACAACAACATGCAAGCACATGCAAGTGAAATGCAACAACATGCAAGTGACATGCAACAACATGCAAGGTCATACAAGTCCATAGGAGTGACATGCAACAACATGCAAGTGACATGCAACAACATGCAAGCACATGCAAGTGACATGCAACAACATGCAAGTACATGCACGTAACATGCACAAACATGCAAGTACATGCAAGCTATCTGACCATATGCAAGCAATATCTAATTCATGCATCTCTAACACTGTAGTTAACTCCAACATTATATCCGTTTAAGGTGTCTCAACATTATCCACTCATATACATAAAAAACACAACTCCAAGTCTAAATATAAGTTCCCATTAAAAGGGGACACCCAAGTTTAACTCCCACTCTCTAGGAGTTATCAAACTCTCAAAATAGGCTTAGGAGAAGTCAACAAAGTCTTCATGGCCCCCACTCTAAAAATGGATGCCCAAGTTTAAAATTATCAATTAGGAATTGATTAAAAAAGTCAAAGTGATATAATTAATAAATAATTAATCTCTCAAAGTCTTTATGTGTTGGGGAACACATTCTAAGAACTTTGGAGACACATGAATTGGTTAGGATTGCAAGTTAATAGCAACTTATCCCAACAAATTTCTCACTAGAGTGATTATTGAAATACTTAAAAAAACTTAATATTTTAGGGGGAGCACACCAAACACTATGTTATGTTTTTTGAGAAAAACAGGACCAATTTGTGAGCTCCACCTTTTTGAACCCCTTAATCTCAACCATTTTTAGAAATAATTTAGAAACTAGATTTGAAGCACTACGACTCTCGTTTTTGTTCCATCTTCAAATTTTGAGTGTGGTTATCTTCAATTTCTCATCCAACATCAATGTTTCTTGATTTCAGGGAAAAAGTGGCATCTTAAGACCCATTTTGGTCCCTTATCATTATGCACTTACCCAACATGATGGTAGGAGGTAGGATGAAAATGAAATACACTATCAGGGAAAGATTGAAGAAGCTCTCTGAAGAGGAGGCTATGGCAGGATTCATTAGCAACCTTGAAGGAGAGATAAAGAACCCCATTTTGAGAGAATGGTTGGGCAGACTACTCAGAATTGCTAAAGAAGTTGATGGGAAGGAAGGTGTCAATGTTAGAGAGGCTATGGCCAATTTGTTGCTTGATCTTGGTGGTACAAGGGGGAGGTGGAACATGTTTGATGCAACACAGTCTCTAACAATTGCTACAATGTTGTCCATAGTTGTGGCTTTGATGTTAACACATGAGGACATGATTGAAACTGCAAAGTAGAATGAGGAGAACTAGGAAGTGGTGTTAGGTCATATGTATGATATTCTTTTGGGGGTGGTGGAGACAAGAAAGCTGGTGGATAGAATAGCGAAGAAGCTCGACGTCCCCATCCTGGAGAGAGCTCGATTTGCATATTCTTGTGCCTGTGATGGAGTGGAGGTGTTCAGTAAAGAAGATAAGTAGAATGATATGGTTTATATTTTTTTTTGTTATGTTATGTATGGTTTAGACTGCTAAGAGCAGACTGTGGTAATTTTCCCTTCTCTGTATGTTTGGTAGATGGTTCTATAGGATGGTATATGTTTTTAGATGCATGGGAAGATGTAGTTAAGGACTTAAGCTATTTAGATAGACTCTGGGCTTTGCCCCCTTTTTTGAATGGGTCCCTGGTCCCTTAACTAGGGTTATATGATCAAAAACAATATTTTTCAATTGGTATATGGTCTTGACTTTTATAATAAGTTATATTTTGTTTGTTTCTTATAAGTTGATCATTTGATATAATTTTTAAATTAGGAATTGAAATAATGTCAAGAATTCGTGTTCCATCATCAATCATAATTTCATTATTTCTTATTTCAATAGGTGATTTAGGATTTGTTTCTACATTCAAATCAATTGGTAATGATAATGTATTTTCACCTCTAACATTTCTCATTTGATGAAGCCTTTTCATGCACTCCCTTTGTTTTTCTTTCTTTGCTTCAATTTGCTCAAGTGTTCCCCACTTGATCCTTCCCATGGTAATTGTCAATTCTATCTTAATACACAAAATTATAAATTCTATCTTAAAATTCAAATTGTCAATCACATAAAAATATAAAGATCACTTAAACAATATAATGCTCACAAGCATACTCTTAAAATATAAATAAATGATTATTACTAACAAAAGTTAACAAATTGTTAAATCTATGTTAATACTATTAGTACTTAGACAAAATTGACAACCAGAAATCCTAATTAAGAAAAATAATGTAATGACTAAGAAATTACAGTTTTCCAATTGGGTGATCCCACAATAATGGGTTACACATTTTGACCAAAGTTGACATTGAAATGAACATTTTGGAAAAAATCTTCACTTTCAGACACCTATAGTTGCTAAACCATGAGGAATTTGGAGATGATGTAAACTAGTGATTTGTCGCATTTTCTCTGTAGATTCTAAATATATTTTAAAAAAAAATTTTGGAATCAAATTGCATTTATTTTTTCATCTCCTTCAATAACTAGTTTTTAACAGTAAACACCATTTTTAAAGAGTGATGTGAACTGTGTAAAACATAACTTTTTTTCTATGAAGGATAAAATTTTAATTTTTTCAAATTTAGATTTTTAACTACGATATCTAGAGGATGCATTTAGTTGTATAATGTTTTATTGAATATTTTTCTTCTAATTAACTTTTGAAGTCAAACCAATTACAATTTAAACATAGGTGTACTGTGTAAAGTATAACTTTTTTGGTATGTATTAGAATTCAAAATTTTTTTCTATTGGATCATGGACATGAATAAAAATAGGATAGATAATTTTCATAATTTTTTTGGTAATATACTATTTTTCCACATGTACAGAATAGAGAGCTCAATTTTCAGTGAAAAACTTATGTTTAATTAAACTAAAAAAAATGTATAATAAAACCAAAATATATTAAAATTATACTTGATAGAAATCTCATTTTGAGTACTATAATCCTCCACATGGGTTTGTCAAGTTGCTTCCATTTTGATCCTCAACCAGAGCTTCAAAACCCAAAAATCTACATAAAATTGCAGATGGAGAGAGGCAAGGGCAAAATAAGGGGGTTTGATCGAATGGGTGTTCGAACAAACCCCCCCTGACCCATTCGATCTAATTGGGGTTTGAACAAATATGCATTCAATCGAACCCAGCTAATAAAAAATAAAAAATATATATTTAAATGGGTTTGATCAAACCCAATCAGTCAAAAAAGTTTTTAATGGCCGACGTTCAATCGAATCCTATGCCAACGAAATTGTTTATGTGTTTTAAAATAATGTTATATCCATATAAGTATGAGGTCATTTTTTTGTTTTTTCATATATCATTGCAAGATTAATTCGCATTATCATTGAAGAAGCAAGATTTTGGAGAAGAAAATTTGAAGAAGAAAATGAGAGACCAAAAAAAGAGACAAAATAAGACTTGAAGAAAGTATTCAAAGGAAAGAGAACAAGAGATGCACGAAACAAATTTGGCAAGATACCATAGAAAGAAACACGGTATGTATGCATATTTTTTTTCCTATTTGATTGATGAGTAGGATGTTATTTGTAACTTTTTGAACATAAATATACTAAGTGAATTTATATTTTTTTCAATTGAATGTGTATTAGGGTCCTTCATAGGTTTTTGCACACTAGAAGTAAATTATACTTGTATTATTTAGTCATAAGTTCCTCTCTCTCTTGGGTAGATCATTTTAAAGTTTTTTCTTTATATCTCTCTAGAGATCTCCTTAAATCTAGATAACTCTCTCTCTCTCTCTCTCTCTCCCTTGACTTGAGTAATTCTTTTTAAAGATTTCTCTCTCTCTCTCTCTCTCTCTCTCTCTCTCTCTCTCTCTCTCTCTCTCTCTCTCTCTCTCTCTCTCTCTCTCTCCTTTTTCTCTAAGGTCCTTTCTCTCTCTCTTGACAAGTACAAGTAGATTTTTGAATCTCCTTAAATCTAGATAAGTCTCTCTCTCTCTCTCTCTCTTGACTTGAGTAAGTCCTTTTTAAAGCTTTTTATTTCTCTCCCTCTCTCTCTATCCTTTTTCTCTAAGGTCCTTTCTCTCTCTCTGGACAAATTTACAAGTAGATTTTGAAAGCTTTCTATCTCTCTCTTGACTTAAGTCTTTTTAACTTGCTCCTTCTTTCTCTCTTTACTAGGACTTCTCTAGATAGGTCTTCTCTTTAGTAGCTTAGATTTTGTCACCATATATAAATTATAGTTGAACCTCTTTAACAAGTAGCTACTAGATTAATTATCTTGTAAGCTAAAACTCCATTTAGAACCACAGGTTAGTCCTTATTTAATTCTAGTCTCATCCTTCTTTTGATAGTACTTGTTGCACTAAGTTGGAGAGATCTATTTCTTTTATCACATTTGATTTTAAAGTTCTCTCTCTCTCTCTCTCTCTCTCTCTCTCTCTCGACTTAAGTCTATTTAACTTGCTCCTACTTTCTCTCTTTATTAGGACTTCTCTAGATAGATCTTCTCTTTAGTAGCTTAGATTTTGTCACCATATAAATTATAGTTGAACCTCTTTAACAAGTAGCTACTAGATTAATTATCTTGTAAGCTAGAACTCCATTTAGAGCCAAAGGTTAGTCCTTAAAATTCGAGTCTCATCCTTCTTTTGATAGTACTTGTTGCACTAAGTTGGAGAGGTCTATTTCTTTTATCACATTGGATTTTAAAGTTTTTATTTATATCTCTCTAGAGATCTCCTTAAATCTAGATAAGTCTCTCTCTCTCTCTCTCTCTCTCTCTCTCTCTCTCTCTCGACTTAAGTCTTTTTAACTTGCTGCTTCTTTCTCTCTTTACTAGGACTTCTCTAAATAGGTCTTCTCTTTAGTAGCTTAGATTTTGTCACCATATAAATTATAGTTGAAAGACAGTAACAAAATACATGAAAAGGAGAAAATTATTGGATGATAGTACCTCTGAAAGCAATTGGGAAATTATGTGTAGAGCTCCTTGATCTGACAAGATTCAAGATGTTGTTAGGAACTTGATCACAAGCTTTTGGAATGATAATAATCCTCCTTCATCAAATAGTAGAGATGTTATCAAACACATAACTGGGCCCAATAGTTATGATCTACACACAAAACATTGGCTAGAGATAACACAACATGAGATGTATGTGAACTTTTGTAATTCAAATCTAAATATAAAGATTGGGCAAACAATGTTTGAAAGGTTAAGGCCATATTATGTGAAGATAAGCAAGCTTTTTGAAACTTGTTGTCGTTATCATATTGAATTTGATCTCTACTATCAGGGGTTTTTAAATATTTTTGAAGATAGATATGGTTTTACAAAAGCATCTCCTAAACAAGTAAGTTAGTTCATAGCATCCATCTTATGTGATAAATCAAATGATGATAATGGAAATGGTCAAATAAAATGCATAAAAGGTCTTTGTAAAACATGTGGAAATTTGGTAAAAATGCCTTTGAGAAATGAAGATATCGACCCAATGAAGTTGGTAAATTGCAAGAGTTACAAGTACATAAAGTTTGAAAGAAAAAATGTGAAAGAATCCACAAGGTTAGATTATGTAGAAGAGGAGATTCCTATTGGAACATTTATGGAAAATTTTTGTAAATTGATTCAACCATACATACATCATGTTTTTTTTTCTAAGTGGCAAGCACAACAGTTTCAAACGTTAAGAGATACTTTCCCACCTAGAACAAACATATACATTCCACATAGAGTGTTTTAGGAGATATAAGGTATGTATTGTTTAAATTTATTTAATGTGTACTTTAAATATATATTCATGTATATGATATACATGTGTACACACGAGTTTGTTTATTTTAGTTTGAATTTAATTATTTAGATATATTATATTCATAATGGACAATATAATAAATTTGTAGGTGTGGATAGATGATCAATGCATGGATGCACGATGGTAGAGAAAACAAGATCTTTGCATTGTGTCATGAGTATAGATAGCCCTACATGGAGGTTGTGCACTAGGGATTACTCTTGTTTTTGTTATGAGTGCATGTTGGGAGATTTTGAGAATTCTAAGAACCAAGAACATGGATATGTTAGTGAATAGGAAAACATGCCACTAGTTGTTACCAACATACAATGAAGATGAGGATGAAATATTTGAAGACATTCCTTTGATTTCAACTGATTATAACCATATTTCAAGATTGATTAAAAAAGGTGTGTGTGTGTGTGTGTGTGTGTGTGTGTGTGTGTGTGTATTATATAACCTGTATGTCTAAACTTCTTAAGTTACAAATTTTGGACATGTAAATTTGGTGCAGGAGATGTTTTTGTAGTCATAGCAGAGGCTGGAAATATAGAAGAAGTTAGTTATTATTTATTGCGTTGCACAGAAGAGAGGTAAAAGCTAATAAATCTAGAAACAAGTGATGGAATGATGTTTTCCACAGGTTTAACTTTATTTAATTAATATTTTTAAATCATTTTGAATTTGTTACATATGTACATGTCAAGTACCTCAAGAGTAATTTAAACTTTCAATTTAGATTATAATTTATGTTATGTCTTACTGAGCAATGATAATGCTATACATGTTCATAGATGTAGGTTACATTTACCTCAAGAAAATGTTATATAAATGTTATGTCTTATAATGGAATGTTGTTTCCCATAGGTTCAGTTGTAGTGCAAGGGACATATCTCAAACAAGTCAAGAGTGTTCACCATGGGATTCACTTTATTGATTATCAACCTAACAACAAGGTATATCAATATAGCCACCTAGTAATTGCTACTAGCCTCTCTCTTCATACAGTTCATTCATGTGGACGTTGTAAGTGGAGACTAGATAGTGATGATCATCAGAGAATATTAGATGTCATTGAAGAGCGACCTGAACCACTTGATGTGACCTAAAAAATATGGATGAAGAACTTACAATTTTTAATGTTTTGAAGACCTAAATTCACTATCTAGATCTATGTTCATGTATTATTATTTTTCAATTCATGCAAGTTAAATTAATAATTATTTTGTTGAACAAATTTTAAACTTCAACATGTGGTTCTTAATGTACAAATGATCTCTCTATATTAGAAGTCATATAGATATTATGCCCTAGATTCTTATTCAAGTTCATGCATGATATGTTAAATTTTGAATAATTTTATTTAGTGCTATATATGCTCTTTGAACATGCTACTTGAAACATGTACATATGCAATTTAGAGATGTCATTGATATAAATTTTAAATTAAAATCAAAGTTTTCAATGTATCAATGTACAAATCATCATTGTACACAACTTAGTTTATAATTATTAAATATAAAATTGATTGAATTCACATTGGTCACCCTTAGTGCACTATGAGACAATTTCATGTTGCAATCATAATGATGTTAACATTCAAAGCACTCTTAACATTTCATGTTGTAATCATTACAATGTTGCACACTTAAAGCACTCTTGCCCAATCATGAGGATTGATCTAATTCTCAAACATTTACAAATTCCTAAAGACCCATTTCCACTTGTTGTTTTATCATTGCAACCTTTTAAGTTACAACATATAGATGCTAATCACTTAACAAGCATTTGTTACAAGTATTTGTTTCATCATGAGATGATTTGACCATATCTTTATATGCATGGTTCACTCTAGGTCTAGTGGTCAACCCTATCTAGGTAATTGATACATGTCAATTGAAATATTCCTAGCCAAAGTAAAATCATAAGACACTAAATAATGTAGCATTAGATTTTTTGAAAATGGATTTATAAATATCTTTAAATTATTTTTAGCAAGTTCCACCAATGGATTTCTATTGTTGAATATAACATAAAATAATTAAAATAAGATTTCATTTAGTATTGAGTCAACTAGATTGGAGTCCAAGTTTTTAAACATTGTTAGATGTAGTAAAATTAATTATCTTCTTCCCATGAATTTACCTTTTTGTTCATGATATTTTACTCTTTTATATGTCTTAGATATGTCTTAGGTATGTCTTAGGTCTAGACTAGAATAAGGTATAAAATCTAAGGGAATCTCTTTTATTTATCTTGAAGTTATGAAACCCTAGTAAAGATCCATGGTGCCCATTCGAGTATGTTATCATTAGAAATTTATAAAACCCAACTTTTTAGTTCACTATATTTAGAAAGTTGTATGTGAGTTTAATAATAATTCAAGTCTCAAACTTAACAAGCCTCTTCTATCTAGTTCATTTAAACATTCAAATAAGATGAACTTGTATAGATTCAATCTTCACCAGTATATATTACAAAATCAACATTGGTTTTGATACCTCTTCACATTGTCTAGGTGTAGAAAATTATTCTAGTTTTGACTAAGATGTATGAATATATACATGAGTTCATGAATTTAACTACAATTATGTTAAATTACCTATAATTGCATTCCTACTCACTATAGCTATAGCTGAAGGGAGATACAGTCTTTAATCAGCTATAGGTACCATCAAAGTTGTTCAACATAAGTCAACAAGACCTCTTTAATTGAGAAGGATGATCTTCAAATTAATTCTTTCTATGCATTACATAAGGAAGATATATTCTTTAATCCTATAGGTACCATCAAATTTGTACAACATAAGTGAACATGATATCTTGACTTGAGAAGAATGATCTTAAAGTTCTTATTCCAATTCTAGGAGATATGAAGGTTGTCTTAAGGAACAATTCCTTAAAATTTTATGGACTACTATGATGTGTAGATAAGGATATAGCTTTGATTGGATTGAAATAATATATCATTAAATAATCTATGTTCTTGAATTAGGGTCTCTTATAGGAATTGACTGATAATGGGCATGGAATGGATTCTAGTTGTTTATATGCATTTTAACAAGTTTGAGTTAAGGTTATTCAAATTAATTCCTCAAGTTTACAATTCATCGTCATGTTTAAATGCAAGTTGCATTTAGCCAATCCTTAATGGTATTCCAATTTGTAGTTTTATTATGTTCATGGTGTGCTAAATGGTTAATGTTACTTGATTAGATATTTGGCTTATGGTCTGATTCATGACTTGAGTGTAATACTTATTTGTTCTAGTAGTGGTGAAAGTCAAATTATCTATAAGTCTAATTTTATTTTTTAATAAAAAAATCTTCCAAGTTTTATTTACATTTGTTATATATATTGTGTTCATATGCTACTTATGTGGGCCTAACTTATGTTATTTCATCATATAGCTTTTTCTTGTCCTTTATCTAGATATTTGAATGGTATATCATTACAAAGTTATAAATTTTATTTTAAACTTAAAATTTGAGATATGTACAACTTAAAGAATCTATATATATCTTATGTATCTAGCATGTGTAGGTTGAAATTTACATGATGTGATTGAGATAAACATAAAATTTTTTAAGTTAATAATTTATTACTTCAAAACTTGTATTACATGTCTTAAAAGATCCATTGAAAATATCAAGAAGCATTTATATGAAAACATTATTAATATATATCTCAAACATAAATTTGTCCATGTCAAATATAAACATATTTGTGTCCATCTGAAGAATAAACATGTCTGTATGTATAGACACACAAATGTCCAAACATGTTGAAAATATATAAACATAAATGTTTGAATACATGTTTGCAAATATAAGCATAATCATGTCCATACATAAATGCATAAATGTCTATACATGTCAAATATATAAACATAAACATCCCTACATACCATTTGAATATAAGCATAAACATATAAATGTCCATATATCCCAAACATAATCATAAGTTACACAAATGTCCATGTCCATATCTCAAACATAAACATAAACATAAACACAAATGTCCACCATAAATCATCAAACATGCATGTATACAATCAAGTCAGGTGGAAATGTCAACATATCAAACATAAATAAATGGAAATGTCGAGCTAGAAGCAACATCAAATGGAGACCTCTCTAGGTGGCTGCAGCCTAATCGTCGTGTCGGCTCCTAATCGAGAGACCCTCTAAATGAGAATCCTATTCTGATGCATGTGTCGAATCCTGGAGATAAGATCAAGTATAATGCATAGTTAAATACATTTTATCTAGATATATAGAACTATTTAAAAATGTATATATTGTAATTTATTATAAATAGATAGATATATGATCTACATGTACATAGAAAAATCACATGTCCACTGGCAACAATATCATCAATAGAATCATGTCGACGTACACAGTCTGACCTTAGGCTAGGAGTAACATGAAGTATCTCCATCTACAATATATATATATATATATATATATATATATATATATATATATATATATATCATTTAGTTAAAACTAAAATATAAATAATTTAAAAAAAAAAAATTGAATGTGTGCACATGCACACATACATATATATCTTATCTAGATCTACACATATACATACCTGCATATCACTTGGTACCACAAGACCTGAGCCCTCTGCAATGTTTGCCTCCACTAAATCATCCAAATGATCTGATGTATCTGTCTGAGCCCTCTCATGTCGTAGTAATGATGAGTGAAGGGCACTGATAAACTAAGATGGCATCGATATAGAATTAAAGTGCATCAACATATTCATAAATCTTGTAGAAATCTACATCCTCTCAAGGTCATGATCTGAACCTGGATCACTGGCATGTGTAGCAACTGAATGATCTGTAGGTGGATCATCATGTGCACTAGTGCTGCCAAGCCTAGAAGGTTGGTCAGAATGATGAGATCCTGAATGTGAATGCATAGACACAGCTAGATGATCTGTAACTTGATCTATGGAGATCCCTAGCTTTGATGCAATGAATGCATATGCCTCCAAGAGATCCTCTGCAAAATAATGTGATGTGCTATGCGCCATCTCCCCTATGAGACCTTCCAACTGTGTAGATGTAGGGATGCCTGCCATATCATAAGGATCACAGTGAGTGCTAGTACACTATACTGTAAATGAAGCTCTAGATCATGGATGTCATGCCATCAAAAACTGACCCACATGATTAGTTGTAGTGCCCCTCTGTTCTCACCTGGGATGTACAGGTGAACTGATCAAGGTGCATGAAGGTGAAGGTAAAATAACAGGAATAATTAAGGTAAGGTAAACAATTGATGTTGTACAATATAGATAGATGTTTCATCCATGTATGGTTTCATATGATAGTTAATGTGTTTTATTGATAATCTCCATTGCAACACTGATAATATAGGCTTTGACATTGTTTTGCATTCTAATGATTAAGATGTCGATCTTACTACAATTGTTAGAATGGATCTCATGGACTAATTCTATTAGATTTATTTGTTATGATGGTACTTCTGAGATTTATTCAATTTCATGCACCTATATGTTTAGTGTATGGTTCTATTCAGATAATGAGGTAGATTTGATTTGGTTATGATTATGTGTTATCAAATCTAGATTGATATGATGCAGAAAGGACGATGTCACATCACTCGCTTGCGAGTGCCCTGCGATGTTGTGATTCCTTTTTCACCTAGTGTCAGCTTTGTGCATCTATACATGCTTGACTATGTCATTTGTTGTAGGATGCAGGTATCTGGCATCGACTCCACCTAAATTAATAGGTCCGAGCGTGCCCTAAACCCAATAGATAAGTTGTTTCAGAGATAACTTAAGGTCCCACATCCCAAGTCATAATCCTCGATCAGGATGCGTGACATGTCTAGTTCAACCTATCAGTTCTGTCAGTATGTCAGATCTTGCAATTGATTTATATTTGATGGAGCTTGTTGGTTAAGTGTGTTTTGGCCTGGCTTGTGAACATGTTTGATTTGGCTTTTAACAGCTGTCCTACTTAGTGGGTTATATTGTATGCCTAGATTTCATTAGATAGTCATACTATTATTTGATCCACTATAATATTTAATAAGGTTACATCATATTATCATTATTATTATTAATATTTAATAAGATTAAAATGGTAATTGATAATTACCTAGTTCAAGATAATTATTTAAAGTTGTTTGAATGTGAATTATTTTATTACTATTATTAAATTGATTTAATTGAGGGGAGTTGGGGGAGTTGGCTGGCATATTGGAGAGGTTGCTATTAGAAATTCGGGGGAAGATGAGAAAAGATGGAGGGAAGGAGAAAGATTGCTGGAAGAGAAGGGAAGGGGGTTTGTATTTGGAGAGTAAAGGAGATTCTGGTAAAAGCTTAACAAACTTCAGGTATGCAACTGTATATGATTTATGCCTATTGCATATGAAATTTTAATAGAATTAGATTATTTGTGTTTTCCTCCATTGATGGGATTTATTCAGGATTTGGTATTAGATTCTTTAAAAGCAAACTAGAAATTACTCTTGACCTCCAACCTATCCTTAGTTTTGAGACTTGTCACAAATTTTCAATTTTCTTTAGATTCAATTGAATATAATTTGTTTCCCATTCACCACATCCGTGCATCCAACATAGTTTTAATCGGTGTTTTAATGTCAATTTTAGATTACCCTAAGATAGCCTACATTGTCATAAAGATTGCAGAATTTGCCTTACTCTTGCCTTTTTGCATTTGTTTAAACACTCTAAGGTTTTACTTGCAAATCTATTTTGTGTGTGTACCCTGCAATCATTTTATCTATAACCATTTGTGCGCATCTGGCAACCATAACATTTGGAATTGTTCTGCTATCCTGTGATCATCATTATCATGCATTCTGCAATCACCTAAGCATATCCTGCAATCATTCTTTTGACATTGTGTGAGGAGGGTAGATATATTATAATATCATTCATTGGCTCGAGTGCTCAAGCGGAGAGAATGTGGCAAAAGTTGCGTAGTCTAGCTTTTTGCTCGCTGATTGCTCTTGTTTAAAAGTTTCTAAAGTCTTTTTAACGAATCCATTTTGTGTAAATCCTGCAACCATTGTATTTCGAAGACATCTCTTTGCTGCGTTCTGTCAAACAGTACATGTGTCTTGCCAATGCTTTTACATTTTGCATACATGTTGTTCTGAGCATTTCCAACTGTATTACCTATAAAGGTTACCTTTTTCTTTATGCATCAATGGATGTCATTCGCTGTTCTAAAATGACCTTCGGCGCTGGCAGAAGGTGTAGAATTTGGCGTTCAATCTTCTAGATGTACTTGCCTTCAAAACAAATTCATTTTGTGTAGATCTTGCAACTGCAGTAATTCCTTGATGGTGACCTTTAGTAGTGAGACGATCTTCCAAATATGCTATGTTTCAATGGCTGGCATAAAGGTTAAATCTCATTGGCTTGGGAGTAGTTTTATCCAACGGCCTTAAATCTTGTTCTACCAATACTAGAAATTGGTCTCTCACTATTGTTTTGACCTCACCTAAACGGCCTGCCCATAATTCAACTTAAACGACCTCCGCCGATCCACGTGGAGCAGATTGCTATTGGGTCAGCGTCCTTAATGTTATGCTTTAACCTACTAAATCACCAAATCGGACTTGCTATTTGAATGTCTCAGTAAGCCTTTGTTCATTTGTAAATTCAAGCTAAATGTAAGTCATACAGTCTTTAAAAAATTTAAGATTGGACAATGTTTAACAAGAGAAATAAACTATTAGTATTTGATATCAATTGTATGAATTTACTGTAGTGGATGACGAATTCATTACCACAGTTACATTCTCGCAGCTTGTACCAATCGGTGATTTCACTAAAGTAGGTAGAAACTCAGTTTAGAAGATCTTTCCTACAGAAACTAGTCTTATGTTCATCTGATTTCGTTGTTTCCCTCAAGCAGAGGTGTAACCTTTATTGTGCTAAAACATACCACTCATAAGGAGTCAAGCAATGCCTATGGCTTTAAAGTTTGCTTGGTTTAGTAATGCACATGACTTAGGAATTTTCAATTCTTTGACATATGTCGATCTACATGACACAACTGTTGCCTTTTACCAAAGTTCCTTAATGCTTCCAATGCATGGGTTTTATATTCCATGTAAGTTTCATTGTAGTAGGATTTATATGTAAACTCAAATTCTTATGCATGATAGATACCTTAGTAGAGGATTATATAAGTTGTAGCTGGAACCCTTCTTTCTTAAATTATACAATTCTTAGGGTGCGGCACATTACTTTATTTAAATATCATCCATTTCAATGGTCAAACAATTAATAACAATTTTACATCTTATCTTCAACAATAGTGGTAAATAAATGATCTATTATTGACCAAATCTTACTTTGGGAATAAGAATAACCTACACACAAGTACATGAACATGTATATAAACCTATCATCAATTATAAGTTAAATATGAATCAAAAACATAGTTAAGATACATGATTTATTAGATGGGTTTGTTGGAGTATATATATATGATAGAAATATTAACTTATGAAACAAAAGAAATGTAGTTGTTATAGTTTAATTCAAATGTTATTAAACTAATCGATATGATTGCATATTTACTGTAATATGGAATTGATTCTATTATAATGGTTTTGTTAGTAGAAATATGATATATGGGTTTGGATTATAAATGTTGTAATTAGTATTTGATCTATAAGCATTTGTAATTAATATTATCTATGCATTTGTTTAGCTTGACGGTTATATGTAATTGATGATTGATTAATATAATAGATAGAGTTAATATTAATTAAACTAGACCTAGGTTTTAAGAAATTCTTGGTGGAGATATAACTTGACTCCAGTTGCTAATTTGATTAAATGGAATTGGATATGACAAAATAATTAGTGTAGATGAAATTTAATCTAGTTTGATTTGGTTTTGTAAAGATCTTTTATAATGATTTTGTTCAGTTGAAATTGGATTTAAAGCTTGGAATTAGGTTAAACAACAATGTACTTGAAAATTTAGCCTTATAAGTAAAACTTATAGGTAACAGGATAACTAAGAGATTGAATTGCTCTTGTAAGAAAAATTTATGTTGTCAATGAGTTGATTTGTTGAAATTGCTTATTGCAAGCAAAATTTTCATGTGAGTTGGTCTATGTGTAAATTGTCAAGTTTAGGTTCCAGAGGCATAAGGTAATATGATTTGATGGCATGTATTCTGTTCATAGGTGTCTTGAAATGAAGATGTTGTAAGAACATGATGTCTTTTGTCTATGTATGTGGGTCTTGGTAAACAATAATGTGAGATGATGTATATATTGTGTTGCGAATATATTATGATGGGTTTAAATCTTCTTCAAGGATGTGTTGATATCGAGATTGTGTGTAGTATTGTAATGGGGAGATCTTGGAAATCGTAATGAGAAACTATTTTGTTCATGGTTGAGGTTTGAGAGCAAGATGACCCATACCTTGCTTTGGATATGTGTTGTTATGGTTATTGCGATTGATTAACTGAAAGTTTTGGGACAATGAAGTAAAGGTTGGTCCTTGTGATTATGTTTATTATGCAAGAAGGTAAATGCCTTGCATTGTTTATGTATACTTATCAGTATGATAGTGATTGTCTTGCTTGATGGTTAGGGTTTCTAGATGTAGGTAGGGGAGTGGCTTTCAATGTGGGGCCGACGCCCAAAGTGGCTGTCAGGATAACCCATTGAAAGTTGTTAACTAAGTGAAAACCTAAAAATGAACTGGGGGGAAAAGGGTAAATTACACATTAACAAGATAATTGGATTTCCTCTCCCATGCCTGTAGGGCTCGTTTAGACTAAGGATGGGTAGAGAAGGCTTGGTTGGCAAGATCAACTTCCTTGTCCTCACGAAAGGAAGGTTGATTCCGCATGAGTCACCCTATGGAGCCTGTGCCTAGTGAGAGGCTGTCAGGATAACCATAGATGGGGGTCGGCGCCTAGTGAGAGGCTGTCAGGATAACCCATGTTAGGACAGTGTGATGACACTCTCCCTATTGCAGCCTAGCATTCCCTAGTTGTACTCTCCCCATTTGTCATGTGTTGCCTCTGGAAGTGATATTGAGTTGCTTGTGATGTTGTCATGTGTTGTAATGGAGTCATATTTAGTCTTTATTCCTGTTAGGCAATTATCTACCTAACTGTTTGATGTTTTGGGACCTTATGTTATCTCCTAGCATGGGGGGTGGACCTTAGGGTTCCACATGGTCGGGTGGATGTGCTTTATCTCCATTGGTTTTTTTTTTTCCTTGCCATTATTCATGTGCAAGAAGGTTGTATCTCCTATAGCAGATTTAGATCTTGTACCAGTTTATAAAGACAATTATTTATGCTCATGTACTATCCTGTGTATCAGATTATTCATAATGTATGTAATCCAAAGTAATCAAAAGTTGATGATGTAAACAATGTAATACTGTATCCTCATGTGTAAGGAAAAATTGTAGTTGTATTTGTTCTGGATGATTATTTATCTGATGTCATGGAAATGTATATGGTTATTAAATTTTTAATGCAATAGATATAGAATGAATTATTATTGACAGTTAATACATGGCGTATGAGAGAACATGATAGTAGTTTGTTAGTAATGCAGTCATGGAACCCTAAGAGAACGTTACTTAGTATAGATATGTTAAATGTTACCTTGTTATTTCATAAAAAAAAATTGTCCTATTTGTATAGTGTAATTGTGTTGTTCTCTTGAGTTCCTTGGCGGGGCGTTACATTAGTAGCTATCGTAGTGGTGGCAATTGCAATATCACCAACACTATCAATTGCTTCCCTTTGCGAAGCAACAACAACATGATCTACTGAGGGGGATACAGATGGGGAGATAGTAGGATTCCTCTCACCAACTAATGCCCTATACGCTGGGGCTACCCGATCAGGTTGATGATAAGTATCCCTATTAGCAAGCATGCCACGACCCTGACCACAATGTGGTGGAATGTCATAGTAGTTGACTTTGAGGCCTAAATGAACCTCAGCATACAACTGTTGTGCAAAATATAATGGAATTTGGTCATTATTTGGATAACGACCATAAATAGCAAGAAATCAAGGGTAAATCAATCTAGGCATATCATCATCAACACATCTTGTTACCTGGTATCCCTTGACCTTTACCTTAGTCTGATAGTATGGAAAGCATTCAGATTTAATGGTTTCTTTTGTCACCACACTCTGAACATGAGAAAGGGGAACATCACCACAAACTTCTTCCCGTATGTGGGCAAGAATAGCAGTTATAGCATCAGGGGAATAAGCACTTGTGTCTCAAATTTTATCTCTAATTTTTTCTAAGCTTTCCATTATGGACTTACAGCTGTCCTTATATATTCCCGTGTTCGTTCCATCATTTATGCAAACTCTCAATCCATCGATCTCATTATTAGTTCGTGAAAATAGTTCCTGAGGTGGAACTGGTGCATAATTTGCCATGTGTGATGTAGTCAAATATCTCTAGAACTAGATAAAAGATGTGCAAAATTAGACATCTCTCTATATGTATCATGTGCACATGTAGAAATTCATAGTTCTCACGTGTATAAATATATTAAATATATAAATAAGAAAACAAGAAACAGAATAAGTAGTACAGAATACACACAATACACATAGTACAAGAACATTTTAAATACAAAATATAGCAAAGGATGCTTTGGATCAATTGACTTAAATCTGTGAATCAAAAGATAACTTAATTTAGTAAATGATACATATAGTCTACACATAAAATTAAATTGATTTCAAAATACCTAGATACATCATACATGTTGAATTATACTTACAATTTAACCTTATATAAACCTCTATAATTGCCTTAGGATGGCCATGTTGAACCTATCAACATGCAATTTCTTGCTTCTGACTTGTTGAGCTCACTTATCCTCTTGTAGATCTAGAATTGGTTAAACAAGGCCATCCTAACGCAATTATAGCTTAGTATAAATAAGGTTTTGCAACTATAATTCAACACATAATTGTCTATTTCAAACAATTTAATTTTATGTGTAGACTATCATCTACTAGAATTTTTTTTTGAAAATATGTACTTACAATACCTTAATATCTCATATCTAGATGGGTCTACTCATGCTACTTGGAAGTTACAAGGCATTTAAAGGAGATTCAATCACTCAAGAAAGTGCATGTTAATAACTTCATTGCAACATAAAAATATACACCAAGGGAATGATTTCTAAACAAACTAATTGCAATATTATACCATGAGAAATAATTCATACAAGTACTAACTATATTTTTTGAATAAAACCATCATTGGAAAATCATTATGTAACAACCATACACATGTCCTAGTTTGAGGTTAGGAAATATAACATTAATTGATAAAGTTCTCACCACCTCGATGGTAGATTACAATCTGAAATACTACCAATAAAATTAATGTTTGAAACCTATTTTGCTATGTCATAACTTAAATAGTTGGCTAAGTAAACATTTTAAAATAAGCCTAATAGATTTATGATACTACAATAGTTAAGACAGTTTCAATTGACTCAATATGCATCTTGGTTAAAGATTAGGAATAAATTTTGAGAAGGGAATTGTCATGTCCTAGATGCAAAACATAAACATTTTGATTATAAAGGAAAAATGTTTTTTAGATTACCCCTATTGTCTCAAAGATACAAGATAATATATGCTCTTTAAATATATTAAAATAAGCCTAAGGATGAACATTGAGAATTTTATATATGTTATTTTTGTATAGTTATGTTCAAGGACTTGTTTATAGCCATTGTTGATATACAATATTTTTTATTTAATGGTTTATGTATCTTATGTTTTCTCTAAGAAATTTTATTTTTCTATGGCCCTATAATGACAATGTGGTCTTTGAGACTTGGTATGGACTGGATTGAGTGCATTTAGGAATTTCTAAGTATTCCAGAAATACCTCAAATTTTATAGTGCATTTGCTCTATTTAATGATGTAATAATTTTGTGATAAGTCTAAAGATTTAGGTTTTCTAGATTGCTTGTTGCATAATTTTCCTAAATCCAAAGATTGTGTCACATTTGTAATCAATATCATTCTAGATCTTGGACTTCTTAAGAGTTGAGATTGAAGTGATTTTTCTCCTGGAATCTCTAAGTATATAATTTATTGATTTAAATAAAAATTATTTTAAAAAATAAAATTAAATGCAATTTGTACATTAAGTTCTTTTCCATATCAAAAGACATAAATGGCCAAGGATTCCCACCAACATTACTACAATTTCATAAGATAAATTTTTCGATAGGAAATTTGCACAACTTTATTCTATTTTAAAGTAATATGATCATAAGCATGTGTAAATGTAATCTAAGAAACAAGTATCACATAGTGGCTAGTCCTTGTCAAATTGCTAAATGTTTGGAAATACAAATAATAATCAAGTCAATTGAATTCCTCTACAAACTATGGCCCCTTATTTGAATTTACAAGATAACGTAATTTATACACCTAATTTGATTCCTTATGATGACATTGACACTGAAGTCAAAATTGAAAACTCGTTGCATCTAATACATGTAGGAAAATATTATGTAAATGGGGATGAATATGCTCAAAATCTTAATTTCATAGATGGATGTGAAATCATGCCAAGTACACCTAATAATATCAAGACTATTGCCCCTCATCTGGTGACATGGATGAACAAAATGGCAACTTGTTATCTCTTTTGAAGAAACACTTTATATTGTTGAGGTCAATGAGAAATACTTGCTAAGATAAATCAAGTCTTACTAATGAAAATGGTTTTATCTAATGAATTTGTGTTCATGGATGCATGTTGGAAATGCCCCAAAAGTCCACTTAATTATAAATCAAGCATGAGTGAACATGAAAAAAATTGTAGCATTCAACTTGAAGAAATGACACATGTGGACACCCAAACATGGCTCGACAAATGATGATTCAATAGGGTTATAATTTAAAAATTCATGCAAATACTGGTTTATATTTCCCTACACTATGCTACATCTAATACACATGTTAACAATTTTCTTGTTTCTAGTAATGTAGATTTGTATGGTCATGTTAATAGTATTGATGCAAAAGAAATTTTGACTCATGATCATGTGGGTGTGTATATCACATATCTAAGGATCTTAAGGGGGTATATTTGGAGGATTGTTTGTTGATTTGAGCATAGTGATGGAATGTGAACAAATACCTTTGGTTGTTACTATCACACAAAATAGGATGTTTGCTTTCCCTAACTACATTTTATCATGTTTATTATTTTGATCATGGTGGTTTAAATGAAAGAACATGCATATGGATTAACTATGACAACAATGAGAAATCACAAAGTTCTTAACCTTGCATGTGATAGGCATCCTAAAGTTAATCCTAGACTATGAATTAAATTTGATAGTTGTATAGCTGTATTTAGGCATTTTAGCTGTAAAATACAATCAAAATTTTAAAAAAGACTATCATATGAAAGGAGAGATTTTGGACAAACTGTCAAAATTTGTATAGGATTATGATGATATATATATTTGATTTTTATATGATTTACTTATACTAAGGCATGTCATAGTATATGAAAGGCACTTTTGAATAGATAATTGTCATAAAAAAATTGCTTGACAAGCAAGGTTGACTGTCAGAATCATAACACAACAACCTTTTCCAGCATCCTCCCTACCTGTGACAAAATGGGAGCTTTGGAATAGGGTATGCATATCCATCTGAGCATAATGAAAGGGTATTTTATTGTCAGATATTATAGTTGGAAATGTTGTGGTCAATATGTATGCAAAACGTGGAAGCCTGCCAAGGCACATGAATTGTTTGATAGAATGACTAAAAGAGATGTCATCTCATGGATGGCAATGATCTAGGGTATGCACAAAATGGATTTGTTGAAAATGCTTTAGAAAGTTTCAAGCAAATGCAATTGGAAGGTGTAAAGCTAGAAACCACAACCTTCGCCAGCATCCTCCTGTGCAAGCTTGTGACAAAATGGGAGCTCTGGAATGGGTATGGACATCCATCTAAGCTTAATAGAAGGGATTTTTTTGGTATATATTATATTTGGAAATGCTCTGGTAGACATATATATGCAAAATGTGGAAGCGTAGACAAGGCACGCCAACTGTTGATAGAATGCCTCAAAGAAATATGGTCTCGTGGTCAACAATGATTGTAGGGTATGCACAAAATGGATTTGTTAAAAAGGCTTTAGAAACTTTCAATAAAATGCAATTTGAAGATGTAAACCCACACACCCTTCGCCAGCATCGTCCCTCCCTGTGACAAAATGGGAGCTTTGAAACGGGTATGGACATCCATCATTTAGCATAATTGAAGGGTTTTTTTTTGCAGATAATATAGTTGGAAATGCTCTGATAGACATGAATACATAGTAAAATGTGGAAGCATAGAAAATTTCATATACAAAATAAATGCTAGAGAAAGGAAAAAATTTTACATACCTGGCTCAAGGGTGGCAACGAACTTGGCTGGTGGGGAGCTCCTAAGGTTTGGTTGCTCTCGTTTGGGTTCAGCAACATTGACTATCGAAAATGATAGTTAAAACTTATATTAAAAAAAACCCTAAATAGTTGGTTTCAATCAAACCCTTGTTCACTTGAACCCATTATTATATTAATAAAAAATTTGGTCATGCCTGGGTTCGATCGAACACCCTATGACCCCGTGGTGACGCAGGGTTCGATCGAATGTATAAGTTCGATCGAACCTAGTTTTTTTTTTTTAAGGCACGGGTAATTTTGTTTCGTCGAAAAAATTGTAACCCATTATTGTATGTTAACCCCAATATAAATGAATCATTTTTAGTCACATAGAACAAAAAAATGTCATAGAACTTTGTAGGAAAAATATAGATAGCATGTGCAAAGTTGTAAGTGGGATCAAATCATGTGTTACCTATTTTTCTTATTTCTTTCACTTTAAGGTAATGTTCATAACACACTCATGTTACATAATGTGACCACATTACATACTGTGAACACATTACATAATGCACTTGCATTATTTGTTCAAAAATTACTCATGTTATTCTTAGAATAGGCTTGAATGACAAAGAATGAGGATTGGACCTCTATTTTACTTCCCAAAGACATTTTTCATATTTCATAAAATTTTTAAAATTCAACATTATTAGATTTATTTGTTTTATAATAATATTTTATGAAACTACCACCAAAATGTCGATCTACTTCTTAGCTTTCTAATCATATATATTTTTCTATTTTGAACACATTAAGATATTTATTTTCATTTCCTTTTACTAATGTCTTAATTTTACTTAGATACATATGCATTAATTTTTCTTTATATCTTTTGATCTACTTATCAAAATTTTAAAAAATATATAGGATTATTCTATGTTTCATTCTATACACATTAAAAAATAATATTTTTAATTATTTTGTGTAAGTTATGTGATGTGCATGTCTAATGATGTAATTTTTAGGATGCATTCACGTTAAAAAATCAAAATAAAAATATTCAATAAAAATATAAAAAATAAACAATTTGTAGTACTTAGTCTTGACTATATTTCTACAAGCCAATTTTAAAAATAACTAACACAACAACAAAAAATAATGGGGTGCACACTAGATGCTATGTTATATTTTAGTGATAAAAATATGAACACTTTTGTTTGTATCGTGCACCCTCTTGATCTTTAACTATTTTTTAAAAGTCTTAGTTTAAAAATTAGACTGAGAGTACAATGATTCTTGTTCTTATCATATGTTAAAACTTTAAGAGTACACATTTTGAATTACTCATCAATTTTAGGTTTAACCCTATTTTTTCCCCTTTTTCCATACACTTACCCCAAGAGAATTTTTTTTTTGTAGAATTTTTTTATTAAATTATATTATAGGGTGTTTAAATTCTTTAATCACTTATTTTTTACTATGGTAGTTTACAAATATTAAGTATTTATTAAAATAAAACAAGTGTAATATCCTATCTTTTAAATGAATTTTTATATATTTATTATAATTATTTTATTTCTTTAGATGGATGTTAACCTATTTTTTATAATTTTATATTTTTATTTCATAATTATTTCATTTATTACGCCTAGAGGCATTATACAGCCACAACACGGTTGCAAGTTTTATTTCCATGATTTAATTTGACGTCTACTAACTTGTAAAGGTAAGCTATTTAAAAATAAACTATTTAAAATAATTACGCCGAGATAAATGGGGAATTGTTATCAAATCAAAGGTTAAAACTTATGAGCTTACACTATGCTCGACAAATCTTCTTCCATAATTGAGAGAATTGGGGCATCATGGTAGGAGACAATAATGGCATCATGGGTAGTTACTCACCATTATCACATTTCCAATTTCCACTTTCAATTGGCTTGCATTCTCTCCTACTTTCTATTTCCTCAAGGTAATGAGTTTGAATCCTCCTGGCATACTTTTCTATTTCTATTCTTTATTGCATAGTATTTGTGTAATAAGTTGCTCTGTTTTGGCTCTTAATGTAGGATCAGCACCTGCATGAAGATGATGATGGGGACTCAGTTGTTAGCATGCATGTTCGTGTTTACATTTGTGGTGGTGATATCAATGAAGAACCCTAATGGTGATATCTTTACAGGAACCATCCACCTGGACTGGATTACACCCCAATTTCTATCACACTTCATGCCCACAGGCAGAAGAGATTGTCAAGGACACAATTAACAAGTTGTCAAGGAATTCCCTAGGCATCGCTCCTACCCTTATACAATTGGCCTTCCTTGACTGTTTTGTTGAGGTAATGATAACAGAACTGAACCCCTTTTGTTACTTCAGCTTAACTGGACTTTCAAATTTTTGGGGCAAATCGATCTTCGGCATCATAATACATAGGGATGTGATGCATATGTCCTATTGGATTCAGTTTAGGGAGGCTTTACAAATGAGAAAGCTTCGATCCCAAATATAAATTCTCTCAAGGGATTTGACATAATTGATGTGGTAAAGCAAAGATTGGAACAAGTCTGCCCTGAAACAGTTTCTTGCGCAGACATCATTGTGCTTAGCACAAGACATGCCGTGATTATGGTATGTGACATGCACTGAATCCTGTTCTTTCTTTCTGTCCACAGTCTTGTGTTCTTGCTTTCTTTCCATAGTCTTGTGTTCTTCTCCATCCTTATTTTGAAGTATGGTAATTTTTACTTTTTTCTCCATATGACCCTTTACCAGGTGAGTATTTTGAAGCTGAAATTTGTGATTTTGTGTTGCAGATGAAAGGGCCTTTCATTTCTAAAACACAGTCTTGTATTCTTCTCCATCCTTATTTTGAATTATCAGAATCTTTTAATTATGATCTTTTACCAGGTGAGTATTTTGAGGCTGAAATTTGTGATTTATGTTACAGACGAAAGGGCCTTTCATTCCTGTGAAAAAAGGATGCAGACGAAAGGGCCTTTCATTCCTAAAACATAGTCTTGTATTCTTCTCCATCCTTATTTTGAAGTATGAGAATCTTTTAATTATGATCTTTTACCAAGTGAGTATTTTGAAGCTAAAATTTGTGATTTGTGTTGCAGATGAAAGGGCCTTTCATTCCTATGAAAACAGGGCGCAGGGATATTACAACTTCATTTTCTGAGCTATCAGAGAACCATCTGCCTTGGCCGAATGATGGAATCCGCACCATGATCTAGACATTTGGGGTGAAAGGGTTTTTAGAAAAGGAAATGGTGAGTTTGTTGGGAGCCCACACAGTCAGAAAAGCCAGCTGCCATTTTTTCCAGGGAAGGCTGTCAAACTTTAACAACAGTGGGAGAGCTGATCCCACCATTGACAAGAACTTCTGTCACCATCTGAGATCCCTTTGCGCTGGTCAGGCAGATCCGGTAGTGCAACACTTGTCAAAGTATATGTGATTTTTACATTGTTGTCCTGATATTTTATTTTTTACATAAATTCTGCATGGTTTTTTTTATTTTCATGATTTATAATTTCATGCATTAGGATTTAACTACTGTAGTTTTAGGTTTATTCTACTAAGTAGTGGAGCTTCTGGAATCTTGGAAAGGCCTCTTGTAATGGGTCCCTTTCTCATTTTACTGAACAGTTTGTATCAGATTCTTTCTTTTGTCATCAGCACTTTCTCAAGCTGTGGGTATTTCCTAATACCATCACCTCTTCATGATAACCCTACTTCACATATCCCAGAAGCATCAACTTTTCATGAAACTATCGACACAGAGGACCTCGTGGCTCATATTTGTTGGCATAATAGTCAAATAGTATTACATTGTTAGTTTATGCATATTAAATAAATGTTAGTTTATAAGTTAGGTTTTGGGAAGTTACTTTCTTGTAAGAAGTTATATGTGGGAAATAACAAGGCTTTAAAAAGCCAATGTACTACATTGTAAAATCATCTAAAAGACAATAATATATTATTCTATAGTTTTTATTTTACTATGCAAAGATGGTTTGACCAGATGTATTCTTGCTCACCCATTTTAATATGGTATCAGAGCATTGTTGATTCATGTGCCTGTGTGTTGAGATTGTGTTGTCAAGAATATTTTTAATTAGGTGATGGTAGATTTGGAAGAAGATTTTCACTGGAATTGAATGGGGTTTGAAGATCCTCTATTTCATGAATCTTTCTGGGTGTAAGGCGTGGAGCAAAGGCGTGACTAATATGAAAGAGGCATTTTAATTATCTATTGATATGTTATTTTGATAATAGTTCAGTAAAAATTCTATATCTTTTTCATTTCTCAACAAAATTTCAACATTCAAAATGTTTCGGAAAGTAGAAGAATAGGTGCATAAAACCCAGAAACATTTTAAAGAACTTGAAAATATTTTATGAGCAATTTAAAGCACAAGTTTCACATCTGAATCTGTTAAATTTGACTGAGTTGTGCCATTGTTTTTAAAATCATGGAGTGTTGAATTTTGATGCTGGCCGCTACAATCTTCAGATTTAAACATAATTTTTTTTTATTGCTGCATTAACTATTGTCAAGCATTAAACATTCCTCTAAAGCATTGAAGATTTGATGAGGCATTTGTCAAAGGCATCTGGCATTCATTCTGAGACATTTTGAAAGACTACGCAGGGAGTTAAAACAAGTTTATTTACATGAATGCCAAGCACAAAAGTTTGGTGAAATTGGCTAAAGTGTCTGCCCATATGAAAGAATGAAACAATGTCTGTGAATACTATTATTTCAGTATATAGAAGACATTCCTCGGGTGAGTTTAAAAATTGATTGAAATTTATTAATGTTATGCTTTATGAAATGTGAGCCAATGTGAAAAAGAAAAAAGATGTGTTGATGGGTAAAAGACATACGTGAGAAGTAAAAGAAGCAGTTATAAGTTTATGTTTTATGAAGTTTAAAACAAACATTGAAAAGTTTTCACCTAGAGTAAAACAATTTTGTTTGGAGAAAGTTAAAAAGTTTTAAGGAAGAAATTTAAATTTCTTTAGGAGAAAAGTTTTTAAAAGGGAGACATAAGTATTAAAGAAAGGGTATTTAAAATATTTACTTTTGAGGAATTAGGAGAAATAAGGGGAAGTATTTAAAAAGATTAATTTGGAGGTAAATTTATTTTTTGTGGTAAGATAAGGTTTTAACATTTGAAAATAGCCACACATTATGTTTGTGGTTCCAATGCCATCTATGCTATCATTGATAGAAATTTGAGAGACTTGCATGCTTGTGCTATTGAAGAGACTAAAGAAATGGTAGAGTATAAGCATATCATATTGGAGGCAGGCGGCATCGGAGGAGGGAGGATTTTCCACCATCTCAAGTTAGCTTCTCGCTTTGAGATGATGCTTTTCATGAGAAGCATTTTTGGTTTTGGTTGTTTTGTTTGTTTTTCTTTGTTGATGCTAACGGAGCTGACAGATTTGAAGAATGTATGTTTTGTGAAGATTTTGTTTTGGAGACAGGTTTGAGATTTAGTGTTGAGCTCGATATGGATTGTTGTCTAGCAAGCTTCAAAGAGTATATGATTTTGAATTATACCCTTTCGCGGTCTCTAGACAACATGGCAGAGATCTATCATATCTCTTAGGGTCCATTCTCGAATAATTCAAGACTCTATGATTTGAGAGCTTGGGTCTAAAAGAGATTAAGAATACAGCTCGAAGCTATGCCTTTCCGAGGGTAGAAGAGACAGCATGATGGAGCCCCGCTTGGTTAAGGATTTGTTCTTTGGGAGAAGATCTTGTATAAAATATGTATTCATATTATGTAATCAGCTTTGTTGAGTATGTTCGCATTCAGGGGGGGTCCCCTGGTACTTTTGTAGGAGCAATGTAATAAGGGGGGAATGTTGGCATAATAGTCAAATAGTATTACATTGTTAGTTTATACATATTAAATAAATGTTAGTTAGGTTTTGGGAAGTTACTTTCCCATAAGAAGTTATATATGGGAATAACAAGGCTTTAAAAAACCAATGTACTACATTGTAAAATCATTCAAAAGATAATAATATATTATTCTATAGTTTTTATTTTATTGTGCAAAGATGGTTTGACCAGATGTATTCTTGCTCACCCATTTTAATAATATTCATGTAGATTAAATTCAAAGATTAGACACTGAGTTGGATAATTTTTAATAATTTGTAAGTTTGAAACATATAGCTGAGGAGGCCATATCTTTTGTTGAGAGCCTAAGAAGTTTATTGCTTGAAGGACAAGAGGGACTAGAAGTCTTGCATGGCCTAGCTCACATAGTGCACAATTTAACATTATGTCTGCATCTAGTTGCATGGAAATCATCACTACAATGACTTCTTTGAATCAAACAGGGACTCAAGTGTCGACACCCATACCAACACTCCCTATTCCTACATACACTTCCACTATTCTCACCACAACTACATAACCAAGTAATAGTGCTACCACATGTGTTGGGTTATCTACCGAGAATCATGTTCATCATTATAGTTTCATTCCCCTTAATTATCCAAGTACTACACCTAGTGTCACCCTACATACATACAATCAATCTAAGCCTAATATAATTTTCCAAAAATCTAATCATACAATGTCGCAACCTATGGTTAGCCATATTCATTCATACCAATCTCAACCTAGTGTTCAAGTGTTGTCATTGATGTCAAAAGAAAGAGATTGTTGAAATGTTGTCATTGATGTAGATTTGTGTCTAAAGTAGAGAAGAAATGAAAAGGAGAAAAAGTTTCTAAGGTAGAAGAGAAGAAAAGTTTCTTAAGGCATGAGTTCTATCTTTAGTCAGCAAAAAGTTTTGTCCACTAGCTTGTACGTTTGCCGACGGCTAGTTTTACTGATTCCAAGTTGGCCAATAAAAATTAGATAAAGAAAAATCTAAGGCAAGAATGATTTTTGCCTTTAGTTAGCAAAGTCTTTGGTTTGTGAACTAGTTCATCAGTTTCTTAGTTTGTTTATTTTTTAATTCATAGACAAAGGCGTGGTATTGGAAGTTTCAAAGAAAAAGCTTGTAGTTAAGTTATTCGAAAACTTTTGTTTTATGAACTGGTTCATCGGTTTCTCAGTTCACCCATTTGATGATTTGCCAAAAAAGGCATGGTGATGGAAGTTTGAAAGAAAAAGCTTGAAGTTAAGTTATTAGAAATATATTGATGAGAAAAGCTTTTTGTATACACCTAAAAATGATAGAACTCTATCCAAATAAATATTCTTAATATTTATTTAAGTCTAATTCCTCTATCAATAAATAAATAAACAAATTTATTTATTTGATTCACATTCTTCCAACAACTAAATAAAATTATTTATTTAATTAAATTCCCTAACTTCCTCAAACAAATTAAATAATACCAATTATTTAATTAGTTCTTCCAAAATCATTCTAAATTAAACAATACCCATTATTTAATTGTTTCTTCCAATAATATCTTCTCTAAATTTAAATAAATCAAATATTTATTTAAGTTGTCCATTTCTTCTAAAAATTGAGTTCTCTAAATATAATTCAATCCTTGTGCACATGCAATTGAATATTCCAAATATTTAATTGAGCTAAAATATCTTCTCATCCTCATGCAATATTTATCCTCTAGTTCAAGTCAGTTAACTCTTCTATCTATTTTGTTAATTGATTTATCTCTTCAGTTAACTCTTTCTTCTAGTCCATTAATTCCTCTCATGCAAAATAGAGCAGGACACATGTCTTCTTTCTCTTCATGCACATCTCTCAACCGTTCTATATCATTGATCTTCTTGTTCTTTCTATACCGTTGATCTTCTCTCTCTCAAGTCTATAAGACAACCCTATTCCTCCATTTCTATCATACAAGCTTTGTGTAAACTTACTTTGCAAGAATTACAGCGCGCCTTTGGCATCAAACCATTCCATAGCTTGCGATCACCCTTTTATCATTGCAATTGTGTTGAAGAATATCTTGATTGCAAACCTATCATAGCCATTCCCACTTGACATCTTGGAAAATAGCAAGGAAGTGCACCTCTTGAGGGCCATATTCATACACAAGATTATTTCAGATATGTGACCAATGGAAGCCACGAAGTAAAGAGGTTTGTAAGGTTTCGTTTATTTGTTTGTTTGATCTTCTTTATTTCTATATTTCATTGAGTTATTGGGTATTATTGATATCATTAATATTATTGCACAATTTTCCCTTAATATTTAACCCAAAAACATAGTTTTTGTGCATTAGGAAACCATAGACAAGAGGATTTTGTGCAACTGATCAATTCTAACCATACACAGGAGGATTTTGTGGGTATGTGTTATGTAGAAATAAATGTGATTTTATGTTTGGTGGGTCTATCTTTCTGGGTAAAAACCAATAAGTATGCAGAATACGAAGTGTTACTTTTTGCTTTGAAAGTAACTTGTGGAGTAGAATATAGGAAGGTGAAGTAGAAGAGGACTCTCAAGTTGTTTTTAATGTGGTTAAAAACTGTTAGTGTTCAAATTGGAAATTGAGATCAATCAAGTAGAACAAGTGTTATTGTTGCAATCAAAATTTGTTCTTTCCAAACATTTCATTACTATAGATTGCAAAACAAATTGGAAATTGAGATTGATCTTAGAATTAGTGTTATTGTCACAATAAAAATCTCCTTCTTTCCAAATATCTCATTGCTATAGATTGCAAAAGAAAGAGGCTAATTTTATGGCCAATCAAGGAGCCATTCAAGAGGATTTTACCTTGTTAGAAAACAAGGAGATTAAGAATTGTGATAATTTATCCACTATCATATATTTGGATAGGCTAACCAAGGAGGTTATTTAATGTGGTTTATTGTTATTATGAATAAATGGGTATGCCTTATGAATTGAAGGATGTTATTAAGGGAGAAGGCATCTTGCATGGTGTAGTAGATTCAATGGGAGATATGAAAGGTGATAGGTAATAATGTTTGGTGGTGTCATGCTACGTATAGGTGCTTATTGTACTATAATTCTGATATGTGTGGCTAGATTTTATGGATTGGCTTGGGTTATAGGCACAAGGCTTTGGTTGTTAGTTTTTTAGATTTTGGATTTATCCATGGTGAAGGGCTAGTTGTCACGTGGGACTTTTAAGGTGAGGCTCGATCTCAAACCATTATCTTAGCTAGATTTTTAATTGTGATGAGGTGATTCTTTTGTGGCTTGTGAAGGCTATTTTAGATGAAGAGGGTTTTACTGATAATGGTCATTTTAGAACATGAGCTATGATTCTAGCAAAGTTTAAGGAGAAATTCGAAAAGGTTTGGTGGTAAATGTAGAAATTAGGAAGTTCTTAATGGAGCTACTTGTTTAGGTTGAGGGTAATAGGGATGTTAAGGAAGGTGAGTTTTTTTCTACAGAGCCTAAGCATGTGTTAGGCAAGCATAGACATCAATCCCCTAGTGTGGTGTTGGAAGCTTCAATAATGTAGTTGCAGGAGGATGTGCAAGTTCATTGCTCGAGTAGATAACAAGATATTAGAGTTTTCTTGGGACTTGAAATAAATCCTTGCTACTGATATGCTTTTTATTTATTGAGTTGTAATTTAAAGGAGGCAGTCAAAATGTTTACCTTCATTAGCCAATTTGAATTTTTTTGAGAGATATACAACAGCACTATCATTCTCAAAATGAATATCATTAATGGAAAAACAACCTTGACTAAAGCCATATTGCCCACTTTTATAATTTAATAAATGAGATAGTGGACTTTATATTTATTAATAGATATGTTTTGTTGGATTTATAGTTTTTAAAAATAATTTAAGTTTCTTAAATCTAGCAACTTTAGCTAAATTCTAGGTAGTTTCTAATTTTACTATATGTACTACTTCATTTGCTTAGATATCTTCCTATATGAACATTTTCTAATTCCCAACTTAATCTTATTTTAGATTAGGAATATAGCCTAATTAGGAGACATTTAGAAATTTAGATAAACAAAAAAATAAAACTAACTTATAAAGCATGTAAGTCATATTATAAATTTTGAAATGTAAATATAAAGCATGTGACTCATATTAAGAACCTCTCTAAGATATAAAACATAAGTACATACATATAATGTCCAAATATAAAACATGTGACTCATAATAACATCTCTAGATATAAAAGTTCATGTGACTCATAAAAATGTCTAAGATAAAATGTAATAACATGTAAGTCATAATGTCCAAATGTACTATAAATATAAAACATCTGAATCATAACAACAACTCATGAATGTCTCTCTCTATGAGTGGATTGATCCTTGCACTTTCTCGAGCTGTGTATCAAGCTGTGACATCTTGATCCCTGACTGGAGCCCTCGACTGATCCGTGACCCGAGCGTTGTGCCAAGTTCTGGGCCAGGGTCTGCACATGAAACACAATAAAATTTCAAATTCTATATATATGTACATGTACAAATATAATTTCTTTTGATTTTTAAAAAATAATTAATACTTGACAAATCTAAATTACCTAACATACACAGTTTGCATCATGTAGTGGAGTTTCAATAGAAGCATGACCTGATCCCGCAACCTATAAATGACATGTGTTCATACAATATATAAGTATATGTGTGTTTAGTTAGAAAAATTACATACACTTGATGTTTGTATGTAGAAGTTAACTTGATATATATATGTGTACACTTAAATCAAACTTATATGTACATGTGATATATAGACTTAGTTTTTAAATACCTCATGATGATGACTAGGATCACCAGCATGATACAAATCTCCATATCTAGGTTGTAAAATAGTAACTCGTGTCTAATACACATGTACATTTAAGATTGCAGTCAAGAGTCAGAGCTTCAATGTATGTGATTTTATTTAAAATTGAACTTATTTTTAAATATATAATTTATGAATTTAGATTATAATTTTTTAATAAATTGTACCTCAACTGCACTAGCAAAAGCCTTCCCAATCCCACTGAGGTCATAATCATGGAGAGATAATGATACATGTGTAGATGGTGCAATACTCACCTCCCATAACATTATGTGCAATAACCTCAACCTCAGGACCAATTGGAACATGCAGAGAGGTGGAGCCTATAGGACCAACTGGAACATCTTGATGTCCCCCCAAACCTTGTGAACATGACTCACCATGGCTCCTCCATCTACCAAAATGTCGATCGAGATATGAGGATACAACATCAAGTGGGATCCCATACTGATCGCTAATGAATTGGTATGAATCTAATAAATCACTGGCTAGGCATCTAGTCATATTCTGCAAAGCACTCTCTCCACTAATTTGTTCCACATCATGTGGCGATGGTATATCTGCACGAAGTAATGATCTAAATAGATGGTCGATGTGGCCTCAGTGGGTGGAATGTCAATCCTCAGGCGTAACAAATACCTAGCAACATGATCAGATGACAACAGATGAACCTGAAGAGAACTTGTGTCTCAAATTACTGCTTGAACCTCATATTTAATTGTTGTTCTTCGTTGAACCTTTCTAGAGTTCATTAGGTTCAATGGTTCAAGGGTTCATTGAACCATTCATCGATGTTTAATCGTTGTTCTTCGTTGAACCTTTCTGGAGTTCATTAGGTTCAATGGTTTAAGGGTTCATTGAACCATTCATCAATGTTTAATCGTTGTTCTTCGTTGAACCTTTCTTGAGTTCATTAGGTTCAATGGTTCAAGGGTTCATTGAGTTCCAATGTTCAATGTCGGACATCGGGTTCAATGGTTCAAGGGTTCGTTGAACCTATCAAGAGTTCAACGGGTTCAAGGTTCAATGTCAATAGTAAATCAGTGTAGAAAGTGAAGCGCTCACCGATGACTTATGTCTATCGGCAGGAGTCTGGGGTTCGGTGAGACCTTTGTGTTCTACGCCGATAGTTGTTGTCATACCGATGGTGCTTTAGACATCGGCAATCTGTCAGCATAGCCTAAAGGTTTTGGGCCGATGCACTGCAGTCATCCCGATGGAGGTTCCTTTGTTGATATCGGTGAGACGAAGTACTGTCGGAGCAAGAGCTGAATCTTTTGCCGATGGTGAAAGTCATTCCGATGGTAACCTTGGTGATTGGGGAGACTCTGCTTATCGGTGGGAGATGAAGTTTGATGGCTGATGAGGTTTGTTAGACCGATGGACTTGAATGTTTGGTATCATCGGCAACAAAATTGCCGATGATAGACTTTGGTTCGATGGTGGTTATAAACTGGAATAGTGTTTGCAACCCGATGCATGTGGGATTATTGATCCTATGGGAATATGAACAGTTACAACTATTACACATGCCACGATGCTGGAAGAAGATGATACTTCAGTTAGGGCGACAATTGGGTAACTGATGCTCTTGCAGATTGAAGTTAAAACTGATCTTTTGGCATTAGTGAGAAGTAATGATGAAATTCTTTTGTATAGTTTATTTCTTGCATAATGTGTAGATGAAATAAATGATCTAGTACATAGGAAAGAATTGAACAAAAGAATAGTTGAGCAGATTTCTTTGTTTGTAATTTTTATTTACTGAAATAAAGAGGGTTATTTTGTGGTGGTGGGTTTTTTACCCGTAAGGGTTTTCCCACGTAATACTGTGTGTCTGTGTTCTAAATATTGTCTATTTTTGGTTTTTCTTGTGTACTTATTTGAGTTGTTTGAAAAGTGACCTGTCTACACTGTCCCCTGGGAATTAACATTAGGGAAGCTATTTTCCACACCTGTGCTTTCCTTTCAAGTGGTATCAAAGCTTGGCCCATTGTGTTATCCTTGTCAGTAGTTTGGGTTTTTTGTGTTAATTCTGTTGTGTGGGAGTTCTGTAGAGAGTTATTTTTAAATTAAATAGAGATGGCAAGAACAATAGACAAAATAGACATTGAGAAATTCAATGGCACAAACTTTGAGTTGTGGAAACTTTGAGTTGTGGAAACTTTGAGTTGTGGAAACTTAAAGTTGAAGACATGTTAGTCTATAGAGATCTTTGGGTTGCTGTGTCTAGAGTTCAACCTACAGGCATGAAGCAAGAAGATTGGGATCTGATATGCAGAAAAGCCAAAGGATTGATAAGATTGAGTTTATCTGACTCTATTCTATCGAACATCCATGAGGAGAAGTCTGCAAGTGATTTGTGGAAGAAGTTGAATAATATTTATCAGGGCAAGTCCTTGGTAAATAAACTTTTCCTCAGAAAGAAATTGTATTCTCTGAAGATGGATGAAGGTGCATCTGTAGCAGAACATCTAAGTGCATTCAATACGATTGTTTCTCAGTTGACATCTATAGGTGTAAAAATAGAAGAGGAGGATCGCTGTATGCTTCTATTATGTTCCTTACCTGACTCGTGGGACCATCTAGTGATGGCTATTGGAAGTACAACAACTACGTTTTCACAGGAAACTGTTGTTGCCTCTTTGTTGTCTAAAGAGATGCAGAGGAAGTCTTCTGGAATGGCCAAAGAGGCTCTGTCAGTTCGTGGTAGATCAAAGGAAAGAGGCAAGAAGAAGGACAAGAAGTCTAAGTCCAAATCAGAGGGGAAATCAAAATCTCCTGGTAAGAAGTCCAAGGTGAAGTGCTGGAATTGTGGGCAGAAAGGTCATGTCAAGAAAGACTGCAAAGAGGAGAAAAAGAAGAAGAAGAACTTCTCTGACTTTGAGTCTTCACACAGTGATGCCGATGCTTTCATTGCTGCTCTGGCAACACCTTCTTCTGAAGATGTTTGGCTGATTGATTCAGGAGCATCTTTTCATATGACATCTCATAGAGAGTGGTTACCTAAGTATGAACCCTATGCTGGTGGCAAGGTGTTCCTGGCTAGTGATTCAACACTGGAAATTGTTGGCCGAGGTCGAGTCAAAATCCAGTTCCCGGATGGTAGAATAAAGGGAATGAATGGGGTTCTTCATATACCAGGTCTAGCTCGAAATTTACTTTATGTTAGTAAGCTTAATGATGTTGGAGTGCAAGTTACTTTTGTGAATGGTGGCTGTAAGATGACTAGAGGTTCTATTGTTCTAGCAAAGGGTGAACGCATTGGAAATCTGTATAGGTTAGATGCTAAACCAGTGTGCTGTAATAGTGTCTCTGTAAAATCTAGAAAAGCTACTATTGTAACACATGATGCAAATTCTATGGAAGTTAAACTTCCTGCAGAGAAAATAATGCTCTGGCATCATAGACTTGGTCACATAGGTGAAAAAGGTTTAAAAACATTGAAAAATAAAAACCTGGTAGATGGGCTGATTGATTGTAATCTGGAGTTCAATTTCTATGAACATTGTATATATGGAAAGTAAAACCGTGTTTTGTTTTACTCTAGTTCTCATAAATCTTCTAGTGTTCTGGACTATGTGCATTCTGATGTTTTTGGTCCAGTTGATGTTCCTTCTTTATCTAAGTCAAGCTACTATGTATCGTTTATTGATGATTATTCGAGAAGGGCATTTGTATATTTTTTGAAAAATAAATCAGAAGTGTTTAGTCGATTTAAAGAATTTAAAACTCTTGTGGAAAATCAGACTGGTAGAAAACTAAAATGCTTGAGAACAAATAACGGTGGTGAATATTGCAATGTAGATTTTGATAAGTATTGTGTAGACCATGGAATTAAAAGGCATAAAACTACACCTTATACTCCACAACAGAATGGAGTTGCTAAAAGGTTAAATTGATCATTGATGGAGAAAGCAAGAAGTATGTTGAGTTATGCTGGTCTTGAATAGAAGTTCTGGGCTGAGGCAGTTGCTACAGCTTGTTACTTGCTGAATCATTCTCCCACTTCAGCATTGGTTGATAAGACACCTATGGAAGCATGGTCTGGTAAGAAGCCTCTTTAAGACATATTCGAGTCTTTGGCTGTGAGGCATATGCTCATATTCCTGAAGTTAAAAGATCTAAGTTGGATAACAAGGCAGTTAAATGTATCTTTATTGGCTATGGAGTCGGTATTAAAGGGTACAAGCTTTGGAATCCTAAAACTGAAAAGGTAATATATAGCAAGAATGTAATTTTCAGAGAGCTGAAACTGTTGGTTATTGATCCTCAGCCGGAAAAGACAGAAGAAAAGAAAGAAAAGAGTGTTGTGAATATTCCTCTGACCCCTGTAAAAGAGGAACAACAAGCACCAAGTGTAGATGGTTCAGATGAGAGTTCAAGTAGCTCCGAAGATTCTGATCTAGAGCAAGAACTTGACCCTGCACCTCAACCTTTGGGGAGATCTACACGTGAAAGAAGACAAGCAGATAGGTATGGATTTTTAGTACTTGATTCAACTTGTGCCTATGCTTTACTTACTAATACTGATGAACCTAGGACTGTTAAAGAAGCTATTAGTTTACCTGATTCAGATTCTTGGTTGGAAGCCATGGATAGTGAAATGACATCATTGGAGAAGAATGGAACCTGGGATCTGGTGCCCTTGCCCGAAGGAAGAAAACCTATAGGCTGCCAGTGGGTATTTAAGAAGAAATATGGTCCAAATGGTAGTATTGATAAGTACAAGGCAAGATTGGTTGCTAAGGGGTATTCCCAAAAGGAAGGTATTGATTATGGAGAAATCTTTTCTCCTGTAGCTAAGCTGACATCCATTAGATTTCTATTGTAACTTGCAGCAGCATATGATTTTGAAATTGAGCAGATGGATGTGACAATAGCATTTCTTCATGGAGACATTGAAGAAGAAATTTATATGTCCCAGCCAGAGCATTTTGTGGAAAAAGGTAAAGAACATCTGGTATGTAAACTTAAGAAGTCTCTTTATGGTTTGAAATAGTCTCCCAGAATGTGGTATCAAAAGTTTGATACATATGTTTTATCCTTGGGGTATGTGAGATCTAAATCTGATCATTGTGTCTATTATAAAATTGAAGGTGATCAGATTCTTATAATTGCACTATATGTGGATGACATGTTGTTCATTGGCAATGGTAAGGGGATGATCTCAGAATTAAAATCTCAGTTGTCCTTGAAATTTAATGAAAAATCTGGGGGCAACAAAGTACATTCTGGGAATGGAGATCAAAAGGGACAGATCTAAGAGAAAAATTTGGCTCAGCCAGAGGAAGTATATTACCAATGTTCTTGATAAGTTTCATATGTCTGATTCTAAACAGTTAGTTGTTCCAGTTTTGCAGGGAATGAAATTATCTATTGAAGATTGTCCAAAATCTTCAAATGAAATTGATGACATGAAGAGAGCACTTTATGCAAGTGCTGTTGGCATTTTAAAGTATGCAATGGTCAGTACCAGACCAGACATTGCCCAAGCAGTGGGAGTTTTGAGCTGGTTTATGGCGAATCTAGGCAGATCACATTGGGATGCTGTGAAAAGAGTTATGAGGTATTTGAAGGGAACTTCTGACTGTGCTATTTGCTATCATGGAAACTCAGAAAGGTCTAAGAGATCTATCAGCATTCAGGGATATGTGGATTCTGATTAGGCAGGGGACATTGACAGTAGGAGATCCACCAGTGGATACGTGTTCACGTTACATGGTGGTACTATCAATTGGATGAGCAAGCGACAGGCTGTAGTCGCTTTGTCCACAATGGAGGTAGAGTACATGGTAGCTACTCGTGCATGCCAAGAAGCCATTTGGTTGAAGAGGTTGTGTTTTGATGTTGGTTTTAATGTAGAGCAAATACAAATTCACTGTGACAGTCAAAGTGCCATATGTTTGGCAAAGAATCCTACATTTCATGCTAGGACAAAACATAGTGATGTCCAATATCACTTTGTTCGTGATATGGTGGAAGACAGGAAGGTGAAGCTGGAAAAGGTTGACACTTTGGAAAATCTCGTTGATGCCTTAACTAAACCAGTGAGCATGGCCAAGTTCAAATGGTGTTCAGATGAAATGGGTCTTCGGGCCCATAGTTCTCAATAATCAAATGAGGACTAAGAGGTAGCAGTAATCTCTTCGACAAGTGGGAGATTGAAGAGAACTTGTGTCTCAAATTACTGCTTGAACCTCATTTTTAATTGTTGTTCTTTGTTGAACCTTTCTGGAGTTCATTAGGTTCAATGGTTCAAGGGTTCATTGAACCGTTCATCGATGTTTAATCGTTGTTCTTCGTTGAACCTCTCCGGAGTTCATTAGGTTCAATGGTTCAAGGGTTCATTGAACCATTCATCGATGTTTAATCGTTGTTCTTTGTTGAACCTTTCTTGAGTTCATTAGGTTCAATGGTTCAAGGGTTCATTGAGTTCCAAGGTTCAACGTCAGACATCGGGTTCAATGGTTCAAGGGTTCGTTGAACCTGTCAAGAGTTCAACAGGTTCAAGGTTCAATGTCAACAATAAATCAATGTAGAAAGTGAAGTGCTCACCGATGACTTATGTCTATCGACAGGAGTCTGGGGTTCAATGAGACCTTTGTGTTCTACGCCAATAGTTGTTGTCATACTGATGGTGCTTTAGACATCGGCGAGAGGATATCTGTCGGCATAGCCTAAAGGTTTTGGGCCGATGCAATGCGGTCATCCTGATGGAGGTTCCTTTGTTGATATCGGTGAGACGAAGCACTATCAGAGCAAGAGCTGAATCTTTTGCTGATTGTGAAAGTCATTCCGATGGTAACCTTGGTGATCAGGGAGACTCTGCTTATCAGTGGGAGATGAAGTCTGATGGCCGATGGGGTTTGTTAGACCAATGGACTTGAAGGTTTGGTATCGTCGGCAACAAAATTGCCAACGATAGACTTTGGTTCGATGGTGGTTATAAACCGGAATAGTGTTTGCAACCTGATGCATGTGGGATTATTGATCCTATGGGAATATGAATAGTTACGACTGTTACACATGCCACGATGCTGGAAGAAGATGATACGTTTAGTTAGGGCGACAGTTGGGTAACCGATGCTCTTGCAGACTGAAGTTAAAACTGATCTTTTGGCATTAGTGAGAAGTGATGATGAAATTCTTTTGTACAGTTTATTTCTTGCAGAATGTGTAGATCTAATAAACGATCTAGTACATAGGAAAGAATTGAACAGAAGAACAGTTGAGTAGATTTCTTTATTTGTAATTTTTGTTTACTGAAATAAAGAGGGTTATTCTATGGTGGTGGGTTTTTTACCCATAAGGGTTTTCCCACGTAATACTGTGTGTCTGTGTTCTAAATATTGTCTATTTTTGGTTTTTCTCGTGTACTTATCTGAGTTATTTAGTTTGAAAAGTGACCTGTCTACACTGTCCCCTGGGAATTAACATTAGAGAAGTTGTTTTCTGCACCTGTGCTTTCCTTTCAAAACCTCAATGGCAATAGTCACCATGCTCTCAAAAAACTTGCATCTCTAGGGGGTCAATACTAGTTGGGTGACATTTTCTAGTTCTATATTTGGGCCAACTAAGGACCTCTTGTTCTGAAGAGGTGGTGCATCTGCTCTTCTATACTCAGGTCTCTTTGCAAACCTCCCTTTCCCATGACCAACATGTTTAGGGAAAGATGTATAATCAACAGATAAATCTAAATGGAACTCTACATATAATTGTTTGCAAAAATACAATGGCAACTCATCATTGTTTGGCCATTGGTGATGAGCTACCAGAAACCTAGGATAGATGAAAGGACCGACAACTGCATCCACACACTTGGTGGGAGAATAGCCTCTCACTCTCTCTTTTCCCTTATAAGAAGGGAACATGCTAAGAACATTATCTACTGAAACTAGCCTAGAAATAGATAACCATTTCTCCTAGCTAACAACACTTTGAGAAAGCGATGCATAGAACTTGTCAACACTAATGTCATCATAGGGATTGTATGATCAAACAACTTAGATCATACATGTGATCTCATCCCTAATCCTAACCAACCTATCTCTACCTAACAGGTTTGGTGTATTGTGAATAGAGCTATTTAGTTCATCCAAAGCTCTTTCAAACCTTTGAATGGTGTCATCATATAATGTAGAATTATCACTATTGCCAGGTTGACCTGACTGATTTGATTGATGTGATGATTGATCATCCGTGTGGACCTAAATTTATCTGCAATATGATAATTAAATTTTCTGTCAAACATATTGTATGTCACAATGTAAATAAACATGCATATAAATTTTCCAACTACTACATACATCTTTAAAAAATCTATGATATAAATGCACACGTGCTTCTCAAATAAACCTGCAACTTAGATGACATAAATAATAGGCCTATAAACCAAATCTAAATCAACCATAAAACACAGAACTAGGAATGCATAGAAAATCCAAATTTAAAGTCACGTGTAGCATTTGATGGGCAAATTTGAATGGATAACTTTACTAAAAGTGCATGTCCTACATTGTTGTAGCACTTGATTCGACCTATAAATTATGTGTGAACTGACTCCCACCCAGCAGCCATCAGCCATTTGCTACTTCTGATCACCACAACCTTTCCAATAACTTATGCACAAATTCTTTCTTGAATGGTTTCAAATTGTGATTAATTTTCCATCACCACAACCTTGATAAAAAATTATGCACAAATTCTCGCTGTCCAATGATTTCAAATTTTGATATATTTTTTTATGATAGTTATCTATTCAATGTTGCCTTTAAAATACCATGACATACCTTAGTATAAATAGATTATTTAAAAATCACATATATATATTAGCATAATCCTATGTAAATTTTGACAGCTTGTCCAAAATCTTTCCTTTCATATGATACAGTCTTTTTAAAATTTTGATTGTATTTTATAGAAAAAAAGATAAATATAGCTATATACAACTGTCAAATAATTTTTACTATAAAATACAATCAAATTTTTAAAAAGACTGTAAAATACAATAAAAATTTTAAAAAGACTGTATCATATGAAAGGAGAGATTTTGGACAAACTGTCCAAATTTATATGGGATTATGTTGATATATATATTTGGTTATTTATATAATCTATTTATACTAAGGTATGTCATAGTATTTTAAAGGCTTCAGCCCATCCAGTATGAGGATAAGTTACAATGGCGAGGATTGCCATTTTGAATGATGCTCTTAGGAGCATGCACAATGCAGAAAAATGTAGGAAGTGCCAAGTGATGATTAGGCCATCATCAAAAGTCATCATTAAGTTTCTCCAAGTCATGCAAAAACATGGCTATATTGGAGAATAAATGAACTTGTTGATGATCATCGATCTGGAAAGAGTGTTCTAGAGCTCAATAGAAGGCTCAATAAATGTGGTGTTATAAGTCCTCGATTTGATGTTGGGGTGAAAGAAATTGAATCATGGACTACTAGATTGCTTGCATCTTGGTAGTTTGGTTTCATTGTCTTGACCACATCTGCTAGCATCATGGACCATGATGAGGCTAGGAGAAAGAACATTGGTGGGAAAGTGTTGGGATTTTTTTATTAGATTTAACTCATATTGTTGACTTTGAGCCCGAAGTTGAGGACAGGGTGATTCTGGTAGTGAACTAGACCCTATCCAACACTAGAATAAATTTGAGTCTAGGGTATTTGAATTGAGAATTTAATCTTATATTTTGCATTCTACTTTATCTAAAAATAGTATTTTAAAGGCAGTATTGAATAGATAATTGTCATAGTATTTAAGCTATGTTCCCTAGCATTTGATGGGCAAATTTGAATGGATAACCTTACAAGGGATAAAAGTGCACATCCTACAATGTTGTAGCACTTGATTTGACCTATTTTATGTGTGGACTGACTCCCACCCAACAGCCATTAACCACTTGCAAAAGACTGTATCATTTTAAAGGCAGTATTGAAATTTTTACTATATCAGGAATTTTTACTGTAAAATACAATCAAAATTTTAAAAAGACTATATCATATGAAAGGATAGATTTTGGACAAACTGTCAAAATTCACATGAAAGGAGAGATTTTGGACAAACTATAAAAATTTATATGGGATTATGTTGATATATATATTTGGTTATTTATATAGTTACTGTCATAGTATTTTAAAGGTAGTATTGAATAGATAACTGTCATATAGTATTTAAGCCATGTTCCCTAGCATTTGATGGACAAATTTGAATGGATAACCTTACAAGGGATAAAAGTGCATGTCCTACATTGTTGTAGCACTTGATTTGACCTATTTTATGTGTGAATTGACTCCAACCTAGTAGCCATCAACCACTTTCTACTTCTAATCGTGCGACAACCTTTCCAATAACTTATGCACAAATTCTTTCTTGAATGGTTTCAAATTGTGATTAATTTTCCATCACCACAACCTTGATAAAAACTTATGCACAAAATTCAATAAAGAAGAATTTATGCACAAATTCTCTCTGGAATGATTTCAAATTTTGATATATTTTTTTAATGGAATTTTACAAACCCATTTTACTTGCACATACAATCATATAAGGTGCAAGTTTATTTCAAACTCTAAACTATACATTGTGCCATAAAAAATGTTTGACAGAAAGTTATACATCGTGCCATAAAAAATGTTTGATAGAAAATGCCAAGGCGAAGATCTAGATACATTGTGGCATACAAAATGTTTGACATAATTTATGCATGCCAAGGTGAAGATGGCATACCTAGTTGATGAGACTATTGCAAAAGGTGGCACCCGGATGTCCTTCACGCGAAAATGTTTCAAACCCTAGGTCATTGTCAGTGTTGGAAAAAGGCTGCTGTGAAATGTGGCAATTTCATTTTTTTAACATGATTTTAGGAAAAAACTATCTCACTCCCAGATTGACTCACCCAGAAATAGCTTGCCACATATATGCCACATAGTGGCTACGTGTATTCAGGTGAAACTATCTCACCCCCAAATCATCTCGCCCAAAAATTAATCACTCTAAATTATTTTGTTGACTGAAAATGTGACAACTTTTTGCTTTTACCCCTAAATATGCCTGTAAACCTGAGTAACCCTAAACCTCTCTCTCTCCAAAAAACCCCAAAACCCTAAATAATACCCCTAAAATCTAATCCCTAAACCATAAACCCGAGCAACCCTAAACACATAAACCCTAAATAATTCCACTAAACCCTAAACTTAAGCAACCCTAAACTCATAAACTTGACTAACCCTCTCTCTCTCCCCCAAAAACAAGAAAACCTCTCTCCTTATCACCCTATCTCTCCCCTCTATCTCCATCCTCTCTCCCTCTCCCTCCCTCTCCTCTCCCATGTCGACAAAGAATATGGAAACAACAAAAATAGGACATGCAAAGAGGGATGAGGATATAAATTGGGATGATGAAATGGAAACAAGATAATTTATGAAATTTCATTAGATGGGAAGAATGATGAGGAGAGGTAGAGAGGGGAGGGAAGTAGAGAGTGAGAGAGAGGATAGGAGGTAGAGACGAGAGAGAAGTAGAGAGTGGGAGAGGGTAGGAGGTAGACAAGGGAGCGAAGTAGAAAGAAAGAGAGAGGGTAGGAGGTAGAGATGGGGGGAGAGGAGAGTGAGAGAGAAGTGAGGAGGTAGAGAGGTGAGGGAAGCAGAGACTCAAAAAGAGGGTAGGAGGTAGATAGGGGAGGGAAGTAGAGAGTGAGAGAGCGGCTAGAAGGTGGAGATGGGAGGGAAGAAGAGAGTGAGAGAAGGTATGAGGTAGAGAGGGGAGAGAAGAAGAGACTCAAAGAGAGGGTAGGATGTAGAGAGGGGAGGGAAGTAGAGAGTGAGAGAGATGATAGGAAGTGCAACTGCCCTTGTAGACATGTATGTAAAGTGTGGAAGCATAGAAAAGCCACACCAATTGTATGATGTTACACCTCAAAGAGATGTTATGTAATGGATTGCAATGATTGCAAGATATGAAAAAAATGGATTTGTTGAAGAGGCTTTAGAAACTTTGAAGCAAATGCAATTGGCATGTGTATAGCTAGTTATGCTCAGCATAAGCGAGTGCATTATAATGCACTCGTATTATGTAAAATCACATAATGTGTGTGCATTATAACATGCTCACATTATTGATTTCACATAACGTGAGCACGTTATAACGTGCTTGCATTATGCTCAGCATTCTTTGATGTGTTTTTATCAGTTTTTAGCAAAATCTAGAAATAATTAGGAGTGTGCTCCCCATCAGGATGACACTTTTTTCAATGAAAGCTAAAAAAAATACCACCATAATCTTAAGCTCTCTGTTAGCTATCTAACGATATAATTTTTTTCACATTTTGAGTACATTAAGGGTTTCATCTTGAATTTCTTTTGTTAGTGTGTCCATTTTTTGTCAAAAACTAGTGTCTTTTGAGTACAACTGAAGTGATCAACACACACCAATTCTCATACAACAACTTGCATAATTGATGTCCCCAATGTTATTTTGAATTACCTTGTTTTGTACATGCAAGTGACATGCAAACACCAGATATAATGTATGCAACTAATACCCATTACCTAAAACACTGAGATGTACCATCCTGTAACTTTTGGGAGTTGGAGTGTCCTACAAGTAATATCTCAAAACTAACATGCAACTGACATGCAAGCATTTTCAACAACATGCAACTGATACCCATTTCCTGAATCACTAAGATGTACCATCTTGCAAGTTTCTAGAGTTGGAGTGTTTTGCAAATAATCTCACAAAACTGACATAAAACTACATGCAAGTTCATATAATTGACATGCAAGAACATGCAAGGTCATACAAGTCCATAGGAATGACATGAAACAACATGCAAGTGAGATGCAACAACATGCAAGGGTATGCAAGTGAGATGCAACAATATGCAAGCACATGCAAGTGACATGCAACAATATGCAAGGTCATACAAGCTCATAGGAGTGACATGCAACAACATGCAACCACATGCAACAACATGCAAGTACATGTAAGCTATTCTAACCACATGCAAGCAATATCAAATTCATGCATCTCTAACACTGTAGTTAATTCCAACATTATATCCATGCAAGGTGTCTCAACATTATCCACTCATGTACATAAAAAAGCACAACTCTAAGTCTAAATATAAGTCCCCATCAAAAGGAGACACCCAAGTTTAAATCCCACTCACAACGAGTTATCAAACTCTCAAAATAGACTTAGGAGAAGTCAAGTCTTCATGGCCCCCACTCTAAAAATGGATGCCCAAGTTTGAAGTTATCAATTAGGAATTGATTGCAAAAGTTAAAGTGATATAATTAATAAATAATTAATCTCACAAAGTCTTTATGTGTTGGGGAACACATTCCAAGAACTTTGGAGACACATGAATTGGTTAGAATTGCAAGTTAATGGCAACTTATCCCAACATTCTCCCTCTTGACATTATACATTGTGATAACTCTAAATGATATAATCAAATTTTAAATCACAGGAAAAAATATCCCTAGCCATCAATGTACCATTGATTCTTCAACATACCTTTGTGGTCCAACAAGATACCTGCAAAAGCAACCATGATAACCATCATCTCAAACAAGAACTCCTTACATCATGTCACCCATGATAAACAAGAAACATGCCAAGATGAAACATATCAACTGTTACTGAAACCTGCACCAATCTCAACATGAACACAAGCATCAAATCATAGTGATAACATAAAACTCTGAGTGTCTACCACACTCATACCAAATGGAAAAGCAACCACAGCAAGTTGCCAGCTCATCCAAAATATCCATACCTCAAAACCAGGGTAAACAAACCATCATAGGTAGAACTCCATGTCATCAACATACTAACCCAAAATTGTAATCAAGTCCCTATAAAACAGTCCTACTAATCATCCATCCTCATCTCAATGCAACATACCAATGTACAAATGACCAAAGACAAGGCCAACAAACAAAATCTGCAATAACATTGAATGGATTTGTGGCTATTGATAGTCCACATCCAAGTCTTCAATGCAACCAATGGGTAAAGACAACCCACTAAACCTACACAACTTGTAGATCCAAATAGTGAAACATGTAAAATCATCTTTACATCAGTAACTTGCAAACTAAGATAACCAAGAAGATATCGTGACAATAAAGAACATATAGATCCAAGAACTCCCATTGCATGGGTAATGTCAAATCTGAAATAAGATCAAGGCATTTACAAATCCTCCTATAGCACTTCTCTTAGAGGATGTGGCTAACTCCTCTACCATATAGTGTCAAAACATATAATGATATGCATAAAACATCTCTCTTTACCAATCTCTAAATAACTCTCCCAAGTCCTCTTAACCAATGAAGAAAAAGATCAAGGAGCTACTAAATTATTGCTAACAACAATAACACTTGACTCCAATACAAACCTCAATTCCATAAATATGAGAACCTTTAAGAAGAAGACAATATACCAGGAAAGAGAGAAACTACAAAATCATACCATGTCTTTTATCACACTAACCTATGCCAAACTGTGTAAAGATGTCTCTCTTTCAACACTCCCAAACTAAAAAGGTATCAACATCTGACATCCAAATTATGATGAAAACATGGCAGCAATAGATGTTAACCTCTCACTAAAAGGAGATCAAACTAACCAAACATTCCCACAACAAAGGGAATAAGCCCAAAAACCATAAACCATTTCTGTACCTCTCCAAAACAAATTCTCAGAACTAGTTTCATAGCTCAAGATCAAATAGTAATGAGAACAACAGAAATCCATAAACCCATGCATGATCTACTTCTCAACAATCCTTTTCAAGACTAGTGTAAAAGAGAAGACAAGATACATATAAAGAATCCATCTAATAATCAGGTGGGTAACACCTATTAGATTAGTTACCTGCCGAGTAGACCAAGAGTGGGATACAAGATTGTCCTTACATATAACACCAAGCAATAAAATCTTATAATAAAGACAACCTTTTCATAAGTTCTATAATGGACTCACATCTATTTCCAAGTGTAGGCTTCTCAGTTCTTTTCTTGATATCTCATAATGAGAAATCTTTCTAACACATATCTCTAAGTTCAAGAGATATCAAGCCTCACCCAAGTCTCTCTAGTATCCATGAGTTTTCAACAATCAATCCATGCTAACTTTAAATGCAATCTGCACAATCATGAAGCTCCAAGAAAATGATTAATACTTCAAAACCAAAGAGAACTAAACAAACCATTGTCAAAGTTCCAACTATAGAATCAGGAACATATCAAGACATCATGATCTAACATCTTCTCAAAAAAAAGATCATATGCTCCAATGAAAATATCTTGCTCCAAGATCACCTGTATTATGCCAAAAAACTCTAACTCATGATCAAGAGTGCATCATGACATAATACTATACATCCTCTAAAACAAGGATCATATATCAAAAACTGATAAGTTATAAACTCAACACCTCACCAAAAACTCCAAGAGTCCTCCATGGAAAACCAAGATGTCAACAGCTCTTCAAAAAACATGAAGATCTAGCATCCTTTGTCAATAGAACCTAAATTGTCAATGAACCCTTACTACAAACTAAAGGCATAATCCAAGAGCTTCTTATGACACCAAAAACCATTGCAAAAGATCATCCAATCTTCTAATCAAAGATTTTGCATGGCTCACAACACTGCAACAACAATAGTTTAGAACCAATATCTTTAAACAAAGAAGATAGAACACATTATATAGCTGCAAAAAACTCCTACTGAAAGTGATACCAAGTTATGTATGATATCATGATCAATATCACTACCAAAAACTCCACTAAAAGTGAGAAAAGCTTCCTATGCAACATAACTTTACTGCTATATATTCCAACTTATTCACAAGATCTACACACATGTAACATCTCATAGGAGAAAAACATGATCAGTGCTCCAACCTTTAATAACTGAAAAATAGATTCAACCCCACATCAGTAACATGCAAAACAAATGTAACCAAGTATAACATGTAGATTTCCAAGACTCAAACATTAGAATCAACTCTAAATATGATTTGCCAAATAAATCCACCTAGGAGAAACCATAGATCATAGGAACCCAACAAGCAGCCTTGCAAATCTAAAATTGTTTCCATCCAGAAAGTGTCTGAACACAATTTTCTAGAAATCTACAAATCACATGTTTTGATTAACATGTAAAACCTGCAAAACCATATCTATGTAGATCTAAAATCACTTAAACATCCAAATATTCACACCAATGAACACCATCAAATATGTCACCTAAAATAATGGAACATCACAGATCTACAAACCCACAATCTTTTGAAACAGGAAAACTATGAAAACCTACATATTCAAAATATCATGAATATGAGAAAGGATAATCCAGGTTGTTCAGGAGTGTACATATCTCATCAAAATACCAACTCCACAACCTCCATACAACCAGTGATAAATCATCTTGTGCTTTCATGTAACCATGGACTAAAACCATGAACCCAACTTAAGCACTCCAAACTGTAGTCCAAGAAATGAGTGTTTTTCCATGTCATTAAGGTACCCGAAGTAACCATCCAACATAAACACCCTTTTAGTACACATGACCAAAAGGTAAATGAATAAAACCACCAAACAAGATAATATACACATATTGTCAAAATGGAGCTCCAAATCACTATCATAGGATCAACTCCATAAAGATCCGTAACCTTGAGCCTCAAGTGTCCAACAAAGATTCTTTTGACAATATCCATCTGAGAGAAAAAAAACAATGGCTTCCAATCTTACAGATCTGCAAAACCTACAAAACAAAGGTCCCACTGTAGCCAAAAAACCTTCAACACTTTAAGAGAAAGGCATCCCTAACTCTACACAACTGTTAGCTCTGATACCAAATGTTGAAAATGAAGGTAGAACTACTGCTATAGACTTGAAAATTTTTTGTATGCAAAGCTGAAATTAAGATTAATCTGTAACAATTAATGAACAAGTGCTTATGCACTTTTAAACCAATGTAGAAGAGAAGAGAAGAGAAGAGCTTGCACAGTATTTACGTGGAGAAACCCTTTCGGGAAAAAACTCCACACTCAAAGATGTTTCCTTCTTGTATTAAATTTCTTTGGAAAAGGTTACATTCAATACTAAAATTCCTCTAAGTCGTTTATGCACTTCAAAATCTTCTTCAATCTTCAAACGTGAAAAAAAACTTCAAAAACGCTTCTTGTTTTTTTCTTCAAAAGCTTCTTTAATAAAAAAAAAAGCTTCTTGCTTTTTTATCCTAAGTCAAAAAAGCTCTTTGCTTTTTTATTCTAAGTCTTTTACAAAAAACTTCTTTCTTTTACTTCTAAGTCTTTTTCGTCAAATTTTTTTTCTAGAAAATGTATGGGGTTTACAATTAAATCAACAAACCTCTTTTAATTCAAAAGCTTGAAACTCAAATTATAATAAATTACAATTGATAACATAGTTTTCAAAGCTCATGCAAAAATCAAGGTCACTTTAATTCAGAAGACTGAACTCAAACAAAGTCCAAGCTTTAAGTTAACTTCCCTTCATGATGTGTGTACACAAGTATGCTAAAAATAACTTTTCCAACATCAAACATATTTCCAAAAAAAAGAAACAACTAAAAGTCTCAAGATTGGGTGCTCAAGTTAGCCCAATCTATTTCAGTTAATTGAAGTGATCAACACACACCAATTCTCATGCAACAACTTGTGCAATTGATGTCCCCAATGTTATTCTGAATTACCTTGTTCTATACATGCAAGTGACATGCAAACACCAAATCTAACATGCAACTATTACCCATTACCTAAAACACTGAGATGTACCATCCTGCAACTTTTGGGAGTTGGAGTGTCCTGCAAATAATATCTTAAAACTGACATGCAAGCATTTTCAACAACATGAAACTAATACCTATTTCCTTAATCACTGAGGTGTACCATCCTGGAAGTTTGTAGAGTTGGAGTGTTCTACAAATAATCTCACAAAACTGACATGCAACTACATGTAAGGTCATAGAATTGACATGCAAGAACATGCAAAGTCATACAAGTCCATATGAATGACATGCAACAACATGCAAGCACATGCATGTGACATGCAACAATATGCAAGCACATGCAAGTGACATGCAACAACATGCAAGCACATACAAGTGAGATGCAACAACATGCAAACACATGCAAGTGACATGCAACAACATGCAAGGTCATACAAGTCCATAGGAGGGACATGCAACAACATGCAAGCACATGCAAGTGACATGCAACAACATGCAAATCTATATGAGCAACATGCAAGTACATGCAAGTAATATGCACAAACATGCAAGCTATTCTGACCACATGCAAGCAATATCAAATTCATGCATCTCTAACATTGTAGTTAACTCCAACATTATATCCATGCAAGGTGTCTCAACATTATCCACTCATGTACATAAAAAACACAACTCTAAGTCTAAATATAAGTTCCCATCAAAAGGGGACACCCAAGTTTAACTCCCACTCTCTCGGAGTTATCAAACTCTCAAAATATACTTAAGAGAAGTCAACAAAGTCTTCATGGCCCCCACTCTAAAAATGGATGCCCAATTTTGAACTTATCAATTAGGAATTGATTGCAAAAGTCAAAGTGATATAATTAATAAATAATTAATCTCTCAAAGTCTTTATGTGTTGGGGAACACATTCCAAGAACTTTGGAGACACATGAATTGGTTAGGATTGCAAGTTAATGGCAACTTATCCCAACAAATTTCTCACTAGAGCGATTATTGAAATACTAAAAAAAAGTTGACATTTTAGGGGGAGCACACCAGACACTATGTTATGTTTTTTGAGAAAAACAAAACCAATTTGTGTGCTCCCCCTTTTTGAACCCCTTAATCTCAACCATTTTTAGAAAAAATAGTAGTTTAGAAACTAGATTCAAAGCACTATGACTCTTGTTTTTGTTCAATCTTCAAATTTTGAGTGTAGCTATCTTCAATTTTTCATCCAACATCAATGTTCCCTGATTTTAGAAAAAAAGTGGCATCTTAAGACCCATTTTGGTCCCTCATCATTGTGCACTTACCCAACATGACGGTAGGAGGTAAGATGAAAATGAAATACACTATCAGGAAAAGACTAAAGAAGCTCTCTGAAGAGGAGGCTATGGCAGGATTCATCAGCAACCTTGAAGGAGAGATAAAGAACCCCATTTTGAGAGAATGGTTGGGTAAACTACTCAGAATCACTAAAGAAGTTGATGGGAAGGAAGGTGTCAATGTTAGAGAGGATATGGTCAATCTGTTGCTTGATCTTGGCAGCACAAGGGGGAGGTGGAACATGTTTGGTGCAACACAGTCTCTAACAATCGCTACAATGTTGTCCATAGTTGTGGCATTGACGTAAACATGAGGACATGATTGAAACTGCAAAGTAGAATGAGGAGAACCAGGAAGTGGTGTTAGGTCATATGTAAGATATTCTTATGGGGGTGGTGGAGATAAGAAAGATGGTGGATAGAATAGCAAAGAAGCTCGGCGTCCCCATCCTGGAGAGAGCTCGACGTGCATATTCTTACGCCTATGATGGAGTGGAGTTGTTCAGTAAAGAAGATAAGTAGAATGATATGGTTTATATTTTTTTTTGTTATGTTATGTATGGTTTAGACTGCTAAGAGCAGGCCGTGGTAATTTTCCCTTCTCTGTATGTTTGGCAGACGGTTTCTATAGGATGGTATATGTTTTTAGATGCATGGGAAGATGTAGTTAAAGACTTAAGCTATTTAGATAGACTCTGGGCTTTGTCCCCTTTTTTGAATGGGTCCTTGGTCCCTTAACCAGGGTTATATGATTAAAAACAATATTTTTCAATTGGTATATGGTCTTCACTTTTATAATAAGGTATATTTTATTTGTTTCTTATAAATTGATCATTTGATATAATTTTTAAATTAGGAATTGAAATAATGTCAAGAATTCGTGTTCCATCTTCAATCATAATTTCATTATTTCTTATTTCAATAGGTGATTTAGGATTTGTTTCTACATTCAAATCAATTGGTAATGATAATGTATCTTCACCTCTAACATTTCTCATTTGATGAAACCTTTTCATGCACTCCCTTTGTTTTTCTTTCTTTGCTTCAATTTGCTCAAGTGTTCCCCACTTGGTCCTTCCCATGGTAATTGTCAATTCTATCTTAATACACAAAATTATCAATTCTATCTTAAAATTCAAATTGTCAATCACATAAAAATATAAAGATCACTTAAACAACATAATGCTCACAAGCATACTCTTAAAATATAAATAAATGATTATTACTAACAAAAGTTAACAAATTGATAAATCTATGTTAATGCTATTAGTACTTAGACAAAATTGACAACCGGAAATCCTAATTAAAAAAAATAATGTAATGTTTAAGAAATTGTAGTTTTCCAATTGGGTGATCCCACAATAATGGGTTACACTTTTTGGCCAAAGTTGACATTGAAATGAACATTTTGGAAAAAATCTTCACTTTCAGACACCTATAGTTGCTAAACCATGAGGAATTTGGAGATGATGTAAACTAGTGATTTGTCACATTTTGTCTGTAGATTCTAAATATATTTTTTTAAAAGTTTTTGGAATCCAATTGCATTTATTTTTCCATCGCCTTCAATAACTAGTTTTTAACAGTAAACACCATTTTTAAAGAGTGATGTGAACTGTGTAAAACATAACTTTTTTTCTATGAAGGAAAAATTCTAATTTTTATAAATTTAGATTTTTAACTCTGATATCTAGAGGATGCATTTGTTTGCATAATTTTTTATTGAATATTTTTCTTCTAATTAACTTTTGAAGTCAAACCAATTACAATTTAGACATAGGTGTACTGTGTAAAGCATAATTTTTTTTGTATGTATCAGAATTCAAAAAAAATTTCTATTGGATCAAGGACATGAATACAAAGAGGATAGATAATTTTCATAATTTTTTTTGGTAATATACTAATTTTCCACATGTGTAGAACAAAGAGCTCAATTTTTGGTGAAAAACCTATGTTTAATGAAACTAAAAAAAATGTATAATACAACCAAAATATATTAAAATTATACTTGACAGAAAGCTCGTTTCGAGTACTATAATCGTCCACATGGGTTTGTCAAGTTGCTTACATTTTGATCCTCAACCAGAGCTTCGAAACCCAAAAATCTGCAGAAAATTGTAGATGGAAAGAGGCAAGGGTAAAATTGTTGGCAAGAGACACTATATGGATTCATGTATGTTGTCATTGATGGAAACAAAGTTTATCCCACACATCTAAAATACATGATGAGTCTCTACTAGAAGTCAGATTGAAGAAGTGTTATGATTTGGTAAGCAAGAACAAAGCAGTCAACAAGGTCTGACAGTCAAGTCTGAATCTCTCAGAGGAAGTATCTCAGTGAAGTGCGGATTTGGGGAAGTCAAGAGGAGTACCTTGACTAATAGATTCCAATGATTTAGCCTTTGGTGATGGAAGGATGAAGAGATATGAGCACTTGAGTTTTGGGTTCCTGTTTGGCAGAGTAGACAGAGGAAGAACTATACCGGCAGAGTGTCAAACCCAAATCTGGAAGAGATATTGCTGATGACTAAGATTCTTGAGGTATCATTCATGATTGGCCGACATGATTGATGACTTCTACAAGCATCTCCTAGATCCGCATCACTTGGTAAGCAAGGATCCAGCCAACAGATCAAAGCTTGGGAAAATATTGACTATTCCATATGCTGACTAGAAAGGTGGTGAGATTACTTGTGCGGATATATATACTAGATGAATTTAGATATGAAGGTCATAGGTGTGAATGAGTAATTGTGTGAAGAAAAGTAGAAGAGTAATGTGAAGGCAGTAAGACAGGTCCGGAATGTGAAGGAAGAAAGTAAGAATGAAGTGCAGCAAATCAGTTTATTGAGCTCAATCAGAACTGAATCTTAGCATGTGTGGATGCTTCTCATCAGTTCAAACATTGTGTTATCTTTCTTTCTTGTAGACAGTGAGTCTCTTGTAGGCAGTGAGCCTCTTGTGAGTAGTGTGCTCGGGTAGTGAGCCCTAAATTGGCAAGTGCCATTTTGTATCTTCTATTCTTCTAACAGAGAATAATATCTTGGGTTAATCACCTTGTGGTTTTTCCCTTAACCAAGTTTTTCACGTCAAAATCATTGTGTCATGTGTATTGGTGTTATTTCCATTTCATGGTTATGTTTATTCATTTGATTTAATATTGCATTAACTGTTAAGGAAGTTCAAAAAGATGAAGCAATTTAGATAACTGATTCACCCCCCCTCTCAGTTATCAACAATTGGTATCAGAGCTAAGTTCCTCCAAACAAAGCCTAACAGTTTGAGGAAGATCTGGGAATTAAAATGGATATGTACGATATGAGGCAACAACTTCAGTCTGCCCTAGATGACCTTGAGCAATCTAATTCTGAAATCAATGAACTAAAGGAAAGACTCAAATAGGCCAATGATTTCATAAGTGAACTAAGAGGGAAACAAAGTCTCTCTATGAAAAAGAGAAAGGATCTACTTCAGCAATTGGCAAGTCAAGGTGAAGCAAATGATACAAATGAAGATCTGAAGGAGAAAACCAAGCTATGTGAAAAGTTATCAAAAGAGACCATTATGATAAGACATGAAATGGAATCAGGAGTCATGAAATTCACCCAAGAAATTGATGAGAAAAGAAAAATTGAAGACAACCTAAGACAATCTCTCAAGGAGAAATCTAAAGACTGCCACAATATGGATAGAATAATCAGGCATCTAGAATCTAATCTTGAAGAAGCTAAAGAAAAAGAAGAAGAACTTGAAAATTAGATTGACACTCTCAAAAGGGATCTTCAAACATCAAATGAATATAAAAAGAAATTCAAGGTAAGCTCTGCTCAACTTGAAGTTCTTCTTAAAAGCCAAAAGAAGGTAGATGACAAGTGTGGATTGGGGTATGAAAAAGGTGAAAGCTCCGAATCCTGTCAGAAGAACTCCAGACTAGAAAATCCAAGAAACAGAACTAGAAGACCTTCGGTAAGGCAACCAAATGCTCAAAGATATCCATCCTTCAATGGATACTGCCACAACTGTAATAACTTTGGTCATAAAGCAAATCAGTGTAGGAGAAGAATGAATCAAACTATTACATCCTCCTCCAGACAGTGTTTCAATTGCAAAAGGTATGGTCACAAATCCCATGAGTGTAGATATATGCAAATGAACAATTCATTTAATGGTAAATGCTTTGCATGCAATAGAATGGGACATATGGCTAATCAATGCAGATCAAGAGGATATCAATCAAATATGCAAAGAAAAATTGTTTGCTACAATTGCAATAGATCTGGTTATATTGCCAAATTCTGTAGAAACAAGAATCAGGATAAAAGGGGTCTAGTGCATCATAATCAGAATCAAGACAAAGGCAAAAGAAAAGTGAATGCAGATGAAGTTCAAAGTGAGATGAACAAGATTTGGGTGAAGAAAAGTACAGAGAATGTAGGGAATGGATCTGTACCAGAATATGGTGCTGATACTCATTCTGGAAACTAAATAGATGAGCTTTGGCTCAAGGGGAGAAATATAAGTTAAGCCAATTCCCCCAGCCAATCAATTGGTGCCTGAAAGTGGCATATGAAAGGTTGTGGATTAAAGGGTTTTCAGAGAAACATCTAAATAAGCCCTGATCAAGATTTGGAAGATCCACAAGAAAATTTGAAAAATCTAATCCTTCCAAATTGATCCGGTGTAACAGTCATCCGGTAAAACAAGATCATCACAATTTGATCCGGTATGATCCCAAATTGAGGTATCCTAATCTGCGAATAGATCAAATGATTAGTGAAATAAAGATAGATTGACAATATTCATCAAGAATAATTCTAAGCATATCTTAGTAATCCAGAAGAGATCTATTTCAGAATAAGGAGAACAGAGCAACTGGAATAACTTAAGTTACACATTTATTGCAGTATGAATTTAGGGTTTTTCTCACAATCAAAAGGGTTCATGTGCTCATCATTTGTAGATTTGAATTCAAAAAGAAAGAAATGAGAGCTCTGCAACAAATTCCTTCAAACTTCTCAAAGACCAACCGTTGGAGTTGATTCAATCAACAAATCATTCAAGTTCACTCTGCAAACCCTATAGCGCAAGAGGTATTTTCTGTTATTAAATATCTCTCTGTAAATCCTTGAATAATGGCTACTCCAAATATTGTGAAGATCACTGATAGGCCTCGCCCCAAATTCAAGAAACATCCCTACAAGTCCTTGGAAGTAGATCCCCTACGAGCATTTTCCAGTTTTCCGCATGGTGTCTTGCATATAGAAGATATTGGGGTTTACATTCATGCAAACATTGAAGAATTTAGAGAGTTCAAATTGAGGGATATCTACCACAAACAACTAATAGATGATTCATTTGAGCTCGAACCCCAATACAAGGCCCTCCGAGACAAGCACTTTGCACAGTGTATACATTTACCCTGTTTTGCTGAGGATGAATGGGTCTGGTATGTCTTGAGCAGAGTACATGACAACTTCATGTGGTTGAATGGACCATTCAAGATCACAAAAGATGTCATTAGGGAAGTTACCAGTTTACACTCATCCGGTGGGATACCTACTCTCAAATCTATCAAGAATCAGACTATAAGTGAGGCTACCGGATCTAGGTTTGACAAAAGAGCAATGACAATAGAAGATATCACTGATTTGGATATCAAGTTTACCTCCATGATCATCAGATACAAGATATATCATTCTAGCAAGGAGAATTTAATACCTGCAACTGCTATCTACACTGCTTATGAAATGTTAAGAAAGGATTCAGACTATGACCTTTGTCAGCTCCTTCTAAACCAACTCTTGGAGAATCTACAAAAAATAAAGAAAGATAAAAAGAATTCATTTAAGTATGGTGGATTAATATTGTGTTTATTCTTCTACTTTATGAATGAGCTACCCGAATCCAATGGATGGGTATGGCAAAATGACAAACCAGTTGCCATACAAATCAGGGATTATTTGCATGGACTTGGTGATGACAAAGCACAAAACACAGCTCTCTGGCGTTTCTTCAAAAACTTCTAGAACATGATGCAAGCTAGAGAGATAATTCCCCAATCTCTAGTTGAGAAATACAAAGACATAGTATGCTTTATGGTAGAGACTGATCAGTGCCTAATGGAAGTAGTGGAACCAAGAACAGTGTGGATCATGCCAATGGGGTATGAGGTGGATGAGAAAATCGTAGAGTTTGCATGTTCAGCACATGCTGAGTCAACCAAAGGATCCCAAGGCAGAAAGGTTTGGAACCTTTGAAGAATTGAGTGTGAAGATCCATGTTGAGCTAAGGCAACCAAAGATGAAAAGAAAGGTAAGAAAAGAAGTAGGAAACATTGCCAATAGCTTTGGCATCTCAAAAGAGGCACTTGATGCCAATAGGGAAAAGAAGGAAAGGACTGAGAAAGAGAAGAAAGAGGCAGAAAAGCAAAGTGTTCTGGTAGAATCCTCCTCCCAGACCAGATCTTCTAGGAGCTCTTCACTATCACTGCTAAAAGCACCAAGGCATCAAAACTGGAAGAAAAATCATCTGATAAAAGTGAAAAGAGAACAAAGAAAAAGGCAACAAGGTCGTATACAAGCTAGAAAGAAAAAGAATAGACAAAATCTAATGAAGAAATCAAGAAGATGAAAAAGAAAAGGAAAGTATCCAGTGAAACCAAGGAGGTAGAGGTAGAAGAGTTTGTTGAAAAGCCCACTCTATCATTAGATGATGTCGTCAAATCAATTACTATGGATGGAAACCTTCAACCAATGGCTAAATTCTATGATGATTATAATGAGGCTGACCAAAAGATCTTGCAGGAAGCAGCAGTCAAGTATCTGAATATCTACAATAAAGTTTTTATTTAAATTATATCTCTTATTCCCAAAATCCTAGAGAAAGAGTTAGAAATAAGAAAGAATAATGCTATGGCAAAAGATCTTGAGATCCAAGAACAGGTAGCCATTCAGCTATATCTTCAATTGATTCAAAGTAAATGAATATGATCTTCAAAGATTGCAAGGATGAGTTCTGGAGAAAAGCAAGAATGAATCAACTTATGCTCGGAGAAACTGACAAAATAGCAAAAGAGACAGAAGAGATCCTCCGGAATGCATACACAAGATTCAACATTCCTATTATAGAGGACTTGGGTGTTGATCCCTCGGCTACAAGTGTTGAAAAAGAATCTACTAAGGCAATGACAGAAGAAGTAATGGACACCGGTGAAGAAAAAGATAAGGACTTGGAATCCTCTACTCTGAAAGAGGTGGCTGGTGAACAAACAAACATCACTCCTCTGGTTTCCCCTGCTGACTCCAGATCCAAAGGAGAAGAAAGAATAGAGGATAAAGAAAAAGAAGTGAAGGAAAAGAAGATGACAATACTAAGGTTACAGAAGGAAAGAAGACTTCAATAGAGAAGACCACAGCTATTAGTGGTAAGAGTGTAGAAGGAGAGAAAGCTCCAAGAGACAGCTCTAAGACTACAGAAGAGAAGAAGAATCTATCTCTGGCAAGAGACACTGCAGAAACTGTCAAAGAATTCTTAAAACAAAGAGACAATGGAGATTGATGAACCGGAACTTCTACAAGGGCCATTTGATTTTAATTCTCTTTCCCCAGTACAAACAATGAAGATAGCTTCATTTGCTAATGCAAAGGCAAAAGAAAAACTCCTAAAGTCTCACATGGAAGACTGTGAGCTATAGAAGTTGCATCCGGAGTATTAGAAAAGATCATGCCATCTTTTCGAAGGATCCCTCAGCCGCCTCATCCAGTAATCTCAAATCTCTAGTCTATAGTGTTAGCACACATTTTGATTCCCTAGAGAAGTCAGCAAAAGATAAGGTCCGAAAGGAATTTTTGGCAAAAAGATTATCAGAGGTACAAGGGTTAATAACTAATGATAGGAGGAATATAATATTGGGATAAAGAGCTTAGAAAATGGCTCTTAAAGATGGCAGGGAAATGTACAAATTTTGTTTATCATGGTCCAAAGTAACATTGGATATTGAGAAGAGTGAAAGAATAGGAGGACAAACTAACAAAACTCTCTAAGAATTTTGATCCTCTCTCCTCTTCCATAATAAATCAAGAATGTCAGGACTATTGCAATCTTGAATGAAATCAAGAAGCTTGAGAAGGAAAAGAAAAATAGAACACGCATGTTGGGTGAACTTAGAGGGATAATTATCCCTAAGTTAGAGGCCATGCATGAGGCCATAAAAGAAGCTCAAAATCACAGCTCGGACGAGTGATCCGACAGATCTAAAAAGGGTAGATGCGTTTGTATTCCTGTTGAGTGGTCACACCTCAATTTTGGATAGGATGAAGCAAAGTTGGGCAACAGAATTCATCCAATTGAAGACAACTTTTGTAGACATACTTCAGTATATATATATGCAGCTAAGTATAGTTAACTTTTTGAGAATTTTGGTGTGCGGACCCTACCCTTTGCCATTGATGTCAAAGGGGGAGTGAGGAGCAGTGAAAAATGAGGAATCTAGCTAAGGGGGAGCTCCAGAAAATGTATATAAAAATAGAGCATCAGCCAAGGGGGAGTATAGTGTGACAGTCATTTTTCACTAAGTGTTGCCATCAATGCCAAAAGGGGGAGATTGTTGGCAAGAGACACCTATATGGATTAATGTATGTTGTCATTAATGGCAACAAAGGTTATCCCTCACATCTGCAAGACATGATGAGTCTCTACCGGAAGTCAAGATTGAAGAAGTGTTATGATCTGGTAATCAAGAACAAGAGTAGTCCAATAAGGTCCCGACAGTCAAGTCCGGATCTCTCAGAGGAAGTATCTCAGTGAAGTATGGATTTGGGGAAGTCAAGAGGAGTACCTTGAATAATAGATTCCAAGGATTTAGCCTCTGGTGATGGAAGGATGAAGAGATATGAGCACTTGAGTGTTGGGTTCCTGTTTGGCAGAGTAGACAAAGGATGAACTGTACCGGCAGAAGTGTTAGACCCAAATCTGGAAGAAATATCGCTGATGACTAAGTTTCTTGAGGTATCATTCATGATTGGCTGACATGATTGATGACTTCTACAAGCATCTCCTAGATCCGCATCACTTGGTAAGTAAGGATCCAGTCGATAGATCAAATCTTGGGAAAATATTGACTATTCCAGATGCCGACTAGAAAGGTGGTGAGATTACTTGTGCGGATATATATACCAGATGAATTTAGATATGAAGGTGAGAGGTGTGAATGAGTAATTGTTCAAAGAAAAGTAGACGAGTAGTGTGAAGGCAGTAAGATAGGTCCGGAATGTGATAGGACAGCTGAACCAAAAATAAAGTAAGAATGAAGTGCAACAAATCAGTTTATTGAGCTCACCAGAACTGAATCTTTAGCATGTGTGGATACTTCTCATCAGTTCAAACATTGTGTTATCTTCCTTTCTTGTAGACAATGAGTCTCTTGTAGGCAGTGAGCCTCTTGTGAGCAGTGTGCTCGGCAGTGAGCCCTAAATTGGCAAGTTCCATTTTGTATCTTCTATTGTTCTAATAGAGAATAATATCTTGGTTAATCACCCCATGGTTTTTCCCTTAACCAGGTTTTCCATGTCAAAATCATTGTGTCATGTGTATTGTTGTTATTTCCATTTCATGGTTATGTTTATTCATTTGATTTAATATTGCATTAACTGTTAAGGAAGTTCAAAAAGCTGAAGCAATTTAGATAATTGATTCACCCCCCCTCTCAATTATCAACAAAAATAAGGGGGTTTGATCGAATTGGGTGTTCGAACGAACCCCCCCTAACCCATTCGATCGAATTGGGGTTCAAACAAATATGCATTCGATCGAACCCACCTAATAAAAAATAAAAAAATTATATTTAAATGGGTTTGATCGAATCCAATCAGTTAAAAAAGTTTTTAATGGCCGACGTTCAATCGAATCCTATGCTAACCAAATTGTTAATATGTTTTAAAATAATGTTATATCCATATAAATATGAGGTCATTTTTTTGTTTTTTCATATATCATTGAAAAATTAATTTGCATTATCATTGAAGAAGCAAGATTTTGGAGAAGAAAATTTAAAGAAGAAAATGGAGACAAAATAAGACTCAAAGAAAGTATTGAAAGGAAAGAGAACAAGAGATGCATGAAACAATTTTGGCAAGATACCATAGAAAGAAACAAGGTATGTATGCATATTTTTTTTCCTATTTAATGGATGAGTAGGATG